>CM052154.1:1671247-1721329 GCA_028455555.1 Augochlorella aurata
CTACGCATCGAACTCGATCGCCGCGCCGGCGGATCAGTCACCACAATATTATCTGTGATAGATAAGTTACAGTACATAACAATGTTTGACATGTTAATTGCGACGGGGGTCACCGGTGACATCAACGATGATAATAATAAAAAATTATAAGTATTGTCATTTGTTTAAATTACATATATTTCTATCAATCTGGGCGCGCCGATCACCGGTGGCCCCCATGGCGTCTCTGCCAAGTTGAGTGGCGGTCACCGGTAACCTCCGCGGCATTCAACGTGTTAAAATTTAAACGTTGGCGCCGTATACGCATATTGCACATTGTAAAAATAAAGTATTATACATATATGGAATATTCGCTTCTTGCAACGTGCTTAAAATCGTGAACTGTCGATAATGCTTAATGCTAACGGTCACGACACCGAAAATATTTTTCGACTCATAGTGTCCTCTTCTTATGAGGCGTAGAAAACACCGGCGCGTGTGCTTCACTTGTCTACAATTATTGATGAACACAATCGAAGCCAATAACAGTGGTCTTAACACTGAAAAAGCTACACGTTTTGCAACGTGTAGCTACAATTGGCTTCAATACATTTGCTGTATCACCATCGCATGTTTTCCTTGTAACTAGATGGAGGTTTGCTGTATCGCTGGTGTTCGGGAAAGTTAATCCTTTGCACTCGGGGCCGTTTTTGCGCGGCGCACCAGCAACTCGAGAAGTTTCGTAGCCTTTTTGACGCATTTCTTACCTCTAACTTAAAATGATTACACGTACAAATTAATGTATAAAACTTTTATATTTGAACATTTTATATATCTTTAGACCTTTATAAACATAATTTCTTAAATATTAGTCTCTGTAATTTTTCTGTGTATGATATTTCATGTAACAATACCCAAGATACATGCCTGGCTTGTCGGGGCAAGTATTACAATCATATGCAGTTTGATGCCTTTTTCCGGGTTTATTTCTCTGAGAACAGACTTTGCAGTCCTTCATAACTCCTGTTAGAATATTGTGTAGCCTTCCATTCAAGAGCATATTTTCGGAATCGGAGGTTGAAGTCGAGGCTCGATCGCATGGCTGGCGAAGATCTCCAGTTAATTGGGGGACTAATGTTTTCAAATATCGCAAGTGATTAAGTGGCTGTTCGCTTCTCCGCTGTTTAGTGGCTTTATATAAAATATATGAATTTATTAAACAAATTGTAGGAACCCGCGTCGAAGAAACAAAACGTGAACAGTTACTGCCGCGTATCGAGTTACCGCAGTAAACCACATGGTGAGTGAGACTCACCTCTCGAGTGCAAAGGGTTAAAACTCGTTTGCTTTTCCATGCGAGGACTAACGTATTCTTTTTTCTTAAAAACCACAGTAGGATTTGTTGAAACTGTAGGTGTTTTAAATTTTAGCTTGCAGTATTTCCGATTTGTCATTATTGTACCCGTTAAATGGACCTTCAGTTTCAGAAGTTCATCAGCAAGCGGGATATAAGTGATAGCCCTCAGCATTTGGTACGTTGTCCAGAAGTTTTTTTACTAGTGTCAATGGAATTCTGGAACTACGATACATTCTCTCTAATTGTACCTCAGCTTGTAAATAAAAATGGACAATTTGGGAAGAGGAGATATGATTATTCGATCCCTGCGGCTTGTTTTTATAGTAGCCGACTGTTAATAACTATAAAAACCAGCAGAGGGGAGATACGATTATCCATTTTTCTTTATAAGCTGAGGGACAGTTGGAGAAAATTTATTGTATTACAAGGACAATGTAAGCAAGCCTTTAATAGGGACTATCAGGGAGAATTTACTGTATTGTAATAAATTATACTTACATATACATTGTAATAAATTATGCTTTTATTAAGCTGATTTGTCCGAATTAATTAGTTACTAGTTATAACTAATTATTAGTTTTCTTGAGATACTCGATGTTTTGTTAATCGAACCATTTAATGTTCGCATGGTTAAAATATTAAACCGAGAAAATTACTTAACATTCTCTCATTGCTGACTTAGTATTAATAATATTAGCACTTACCTTGGAAACGATAAATTGCGTTCTTTACTATCTTAAAAATCCTTGCAATAATCGTCTTTGGTCTCATAATTTCCGACTTCATTGAAATATTACAAAAGAAAAGCAGTCGAAAGTAAAATGCCCACAAAGAGAAGCAAGATAGAAGTGTCTCCGAAGCGCGGACGATAGTGTAAAAGAAAGTAAACTCGTCGAATTCTTTAAAAAACTACTTACATAATCTTTTAATGTATTATATGCTGTATACAAATGTAAGCAACTATGGGTGGGAAAAGAAGATACAAACTATTTCGGTACAGTAATAATTTCTCTGTCGGAATCAAGAACGATTCTTATAATTCGTAAGTACACGTGCGCGCACGTGTGTACACGTATGTGTACGTGTATAGTAGGCGTCTGTGTGTCAGTGAATGCAATTAACGAATGCTTGTATGTTGCGTGTAGCTTTGTTGTTCGTCGTAGCGCGTCCGTTTTCCGTCGCGGTGAATTTCGAAATGATAATACCTATCCGAGCAACAAGTGTTTTATATTTCATTGTCAATCTCGAGTTTCCCGGACTCCTTTTATTTCCGATCAACGTTTCCCTTGTATCCGGATACTTTCCCCGTTGGATATCTCGATCTCATTTCCGCGTGTCGAGATTCGGAGATCAGGGTTTATTTAAATTCGGGTCACAGCAAGATTATCGACACGACGAAAGAATGAGGTAAAAGTCGTAGGATAAAATACGTGGTAGGAGGGTAGTGAGGCACACAAATACGTGTCGGCATAGTGAAAATATGTAATAAACATATTTTATGCAATATATGAAAACTTATAGATTTACACAACACGGCTTCGTCGCCACCGGGACCTCCGCCACCCCCAGCATTCTCCGCTGCCACCACCGTGTCACCCTACACGTTCATTTCTTTTCGAACTCAGTGTTGAACAATCGACGGACGAAACAAATCTTCTTGTGTCGTTTATATTACAATCGCAGTGAACTGTTATCACAGACGTAATAGTTGCACGCATTGACAATTGAAAACAATAGAATGCTTTCGGAAAGAAATATCGGTAAAACTATAAAATGAAATTGCAGAAATTTCCTTATCGAGAGAATCGGCTCCGAACATTTCTCTCCTTCGATCGAGTAACAAACAGAATTTAGGATAATTAAAATCGATTGATCTACTCCGATTGGAGGGTGCCAGGTGATGAGCAGGAATTGATTCAGGGGATGGTACAAAAAGCTTGTTTCTCTTTCCATCTCCCAACACACACGCACACACTCACTCTCTCGTATTCTCTCCCTTCTTTTCTCCTTTTTTCTCTCGCTTTCACTCACGTTTTCTCTCTCAGCTCATACAAGCTTTTTCTTTCTTTCTCTCTCTCTCTCTCTCTCTCTCTCTCTCGCCCTCTCTTTCGCTCACTCTCTCTCCCTCTCTCGCTCACTCTCTTTTCCCGCTTTCTCTCTCTCTCTCTCTTTCTCTCTCGTTCTTGTTACGTGTTACAAATCAGTGCGCTCACCGATTATAATCGAGACGATCCAAGGTTATGTCATATATATACAGAACAATCTTAAATTGCGTAATCTGGGAAAAAACGCGAGTAAATTTATCTACCGCGGGTTAGGATTTCGTTACATCTTCTCTCCGTTTATTCCGTCTTGTTCACTTTGTGATCTCATCCAGCGTTAATATCCTCGTAACCGCTTTACAAACAAAAGACGCAATCTGCTATGAGTGATCCTCGACCTCCTCCGTCCGAACGAGAGGGGCTCGTCAAAAATTCACGCGTCAAGGCGATCCATTGATCAAGCCGAATCCTGTCAACGCGTTCGCCACGTCACTATTATCTATCGTCGACTTATCTACTCGATTATCGTTACTGCGACTGTTCTATATTAAGTACAACATGATAGACGAGCAATGTCGTGGCTAATTGAACATACTAAACGTAACAGGAATACATTCGCGATCCGGGTTTGATACATTCGTAGTGGAGAATTAAAGTAGGTGTTCCAAACTGGTTTTGCAATCGAATTCACGAAAAATTATGTGACGCGATCGATCCACGTTCCAGATGCGATAAATGTAAAGTGCGTGGTCGGCAGCGAACGCGTTCAACTTATCTAAATCGCTCATCGATTCTCGTTTCGACGATAAATACGGACAACTAACAGCCTCGAGGAGCACCCTAGACAGAATCTCGTCGCACAGCCTGGTCGTGACCACGTAACGTCGGTCCTGGCACGAATCTACCTCGAACATGTTGAACGTGTCTTGTTTCATTTCACCCATTTCTATTAATTTTCTCTCTCTCACACACACACCATGCATACACACACACACACGCTCTTTCTCTTTTTCTCTCTCTCTCTCTTTCCCTCTCCTCGGTTCAGCCGCGGTAGAATTGATAAGCGAGAGGCAGCTTCGATAAAAAATGGATACGTATGCGCATGTATGTACGTGCACCGTCGGCCGAAATCTTGGAACCGCTCTGTCTCAGTCGAATTGCATCTGATTAGAATTATCGAAGCTAATTTTTACCTCGAAACAGCTACTGCGACTTTCTCTAAATTAATGCGATTACTTAACAAAGCGCATCTCTATCTTCGGATCGGTGGAGCGGTCTCGAACTTCCGGCCGGCGGCGGACACGTCATCGGTGACGGTCGCGAGGGTCGCCCGTTTATTTTCTTGCTCTTTTCCTCCGAACATGCTTCTCTTTCGGTTCGTTCGTCCCGGAATTGTTAATCGAGATATCCTAAGCCATTCGTGCGAGGACTTTGCACTCAAGGTCTGTCAATAAACGCCCGATCGGAACGACGACGGACGAGCGGCCATTGTTTGCTGATCCACGCTTCGACTACTGGAAATCTGAGTCGCTCAACTTTCTCCCTGCTGCGATAACTCTATAACAACTTCGCGGAATGTTAGCGAATGCTATCGTTGTCGAACCTTTTATCAAGATATCATCTTCGACGTGCAAGCATTCGTGACTGCCGGTAGACGAAGCGTGAACCGACTGGATGAAAAGTCGGTGGAACCAAGGGTAGGTTCAGTTGTCTCTTCTACTCGAAGATCTTTGGCGCAAATCTCGGTCGGAGAAGACCCGAAGACCCGAAGAAGACCTCGTCTCCTCGAATCAAGAACGAGGTGGTGACGATTAAAAAGCGAAATACTTTCCTTCGAATCTGCGTAATTCGTTGTTACAATTTTTGCTCGATTACAGACTTGCGGACGCGAATAATAGGATCTATGAGTCACGGTGATGATCGACGGAAGTCGGTTCTCCGACAGAGATTCGCGCGCGAGAGCGAGTCTTTGGAAACTCACTCGACCTCGTCGCGTCTTCGTTTCGCGCGCGAACGGAATTTGAGAACAGCAGTGACGTTTTCTCGTTCAGACGAATTTACGAAACTCCGAAGATACTCGGCTGCGATGTCGGAATAGAATGATCTCTCGATGCTAGTCGTAAGAAAGATGCTACATCGTTTATTGGTCGTATGTCGTATGCAAGAGTCAAAGAAAATGGAACACAAGGTTCTACTCGCAAATCACTGCTGCCCCCTACTTTTGGACCATGTCGAACGTCCCAGTCGAAGGACGCCCGCGATAAATCCGTATCGTTTCGCCGTGTACCTAGGTGCGAAAATCCACGTGTGCTGCGTGTACTACTGGTAAGTAATAATCAAAGATAATAACCATCTCTATCTGTAATTAAAAAGCTGCTTCTCGGTAGCGCTGCGCCGCTGTTCCTCTCGTCGCAAAGTAACTACGAGTCCTTTAATCGTTACATCGAATGTACTGGTATCATTTACAGCCTAAAATACTGAGCAAAGAACGAATAGATTGGCGATCTATCGTCCGCGATCGAGCCCTCCCTCCTATCGATCCGAAAATCCCACCGTGTTTCGTGTTCTTCGTTTCGGATACATATATATATATATATATATATATGCTCGCGATACCAAAAGATCGTCGAACGAATCTCGTCATGAATTTTGCGGATCGGGCAGCACGATCGGTGATCGTAGAGGGATCGTCCGTGGATTAGGGATCGCTGCTTTTCACCCCTTGTATCACTGCGTGATAGATCGCGTTTTGGGGTGGGTGAAAGAAAGTAAACTCGGGAGGTGTTCGAGAACGAAAAGAGAGGAAGAGAAACCAACGTACGCTTAGGAGCAAATATACGATACAATGAAAGTTCGAGAGATGCTTTGTAAAAAATTTGTTACAACGCGCGGTAGATGCGTGGGGACGCGCGAGAATACGTTCACGCGATCGCGCGCGCACGCACGCATTTTTATTATGTATAATATGTATAGTTATTTATAATAATCGTTTATTGCGCAGGCAATCGTTACCCATCTGTTTTATCTCATCTCTCCAGGTTTCCCGCGAAATACCAAACGGATATATTTCACCGCCTCCTCTGCCCCGTCGCGCGCTTGCATTTCTTCCCTATTTGTATGGCAATAATCATATACAATACAATAATAATCGGTAATAATCATAATAATATAATAATAATAATAGTAAGAATATTAGTAATTATCTAAATTCTCTCCGCAATAATTTCCAAATAGCGTCTCCCTCGTCTCGCGTCTTTCTGAATTTCTTTTCTCTCTGCGTTCTCTTTGTGTTCTCTGTGTATTTTCTCATTGGCTGTTCTCTCTTTCGCTTTCTTTTCTCTCTCACTCTCTCTCTTTCTCTCTGCAGCTTTCTGTTTGTCTGTATAAAGGACATTGCGACTGTTTTCAACGCGACAAGGTGGCACACAGAATATCGTTTTCCCGCGGTTCATCCGAACTCTGAACTCGTTTCTCTGTTTCGCTGACAATGCCCTTCTTCGACGTCGCGACGGAGACGTCGGTCTCGTCGGCTCTCCCCCATTGCTATCTTACCTCGCCCGAAACACGTTGCCTATAAGCATTAAAAAACGAAAGTGCTCTCAGTCGATATAATTTCCTTAAGAATTTTCAATAATTACGCGGTCTCACCGTGACTCGATAAGCGCCCGGGAATTTCACAAATTCTGCGAGCCTCTCTCCCGTTCTTTACATACACGTGATATCTCGCTCTTGCGCTCTCCTTTCTATCTCCACTCTAACAAATCGATCCTCCCCCGTAGCAGCCTCCTTGTACTTTCATATTATATTTATTAGAAATCCTCCTCCCCCGCCAGCGTTTCCTCCGTTCTCGTATTTCTCGCGACACCGAGCAACGAAAGCTCTTCTCGAACGAAACGAAAAGACGATCCCGCGTATGCGAGCTTGTGTGTGTGCTCCGAGGGGAATACGCGACGAGCACGTGTTTGAGCGTGGGCGTCTGTCGGCTGATCGATTATAAAATTCCTCCAAGGATATACATAGTATCGACACGAAGCCACGGGAACCTCCAAGGCAACAGGTTTCCGTAAACCTTTCTCCGCAACGATTTTTGTCTCGCAAACTCTCTTTCTCTCTCTCTTTTTCTCTTCGTTTTTTTCTGTTAACTATTCGCTCTATGTATATTCCCCTCGTCTTCTCGCTCTACGAGTTCGCGCCTCGCAGCTCGCCGACACCGTTCCAACGATCGCCGGTCGATTTCCTTCCAAAGATCTCCCGAGCTTCTTCGAGCTTAAAAGTAGGTTTTTGTACGCTCAAGTGAACACTGAAGTTACCGACGCGGGCATTGTCTCAACAAAACGGTTGACTATTGAACAAAATCAGCCCTTGTCTTATTAGAAATTTCAACGAATGCTTCTCCGAGTGACCGTTCACGCGATAGAAAATCATTCTCCGAGAGTGAACGCTACGAAAAAGTGTAAAACGCGTCGCAGGACCGCGTCCAGAGGCAGGAGGACAGTCTCGCAGCGACGAAAAAACGGAGGTGTATAAGCATAGCGGTTGCTAGAAGAAGGACTCGCGGATCTCGGGAAGAAAATCGATCGGCGTGCTCGTCAAACGTCCCGGCTTGTTCGCTAGATCCCTGAATGGGAAACGGAAGGAGTCCACAGCCATCCGAATACGACGATCGGTCGCTCGACGCCGTCTCTAGTCGCGTCAAGCCGTGAAATGTCTTCAGAACGCGGCGAGATCGTTGCCCTTAACTGCCGTGGTCCTGATCGAGCTCGTCCAGCGACTCCAATCTTGCGATCGGCGCCTCGTTTATCGTGAACTCCCAGGACATGTCCTCGCTGGTCTGCCTCGAGGACTCTTGCCGCGGAACCGGCAACGAAGCCTGCGCCGCCCCTTCTTGAGCCGGTTGTCTGCTCTCTAGACGCTGACTACTCGCTAGATCGCTGGATCCGCGGTGATTCGCCGGATCCTTTCGCGATTCGCTGCTACGAGGACGCTGAATACCTCCTCGATCCGACACCGACACCACGCAGCTCCACGGATCGTCGCCTTCGGGCTCCGACCGCTTGTTAAAAGAGCTGTACCTGTTTCGTTAGATCGAGCAAATTGTTATCCGATTATGGGGAGACGATGCACAGTGGGAACAAATCCCGTAAACGTGGTAATGACTCTATTGAGAAATCAAGATTCGATGGATCTTGTTATTTACAGTGACAGACTAAAACGCAATAGCTGCTTTTGAACTGGAAATGACGTGAATATTTTGAAAATGTTAAAGGTGCATTCACTTTTATGTCATTATTAATGTTATTAACTTTTTATCTGAACCTATAGCAAAAATTCAAAAAATGCGTTTTCTACGTCTCGGTAACTTATCTACACATTGTCAATTTGCAGACTTCTGTCAGTTATCGGTCAAAAGTATACATAATCGTGACGAAACTGTTTTTTTGCGACGTTCAATTTTTCTGAGATCTACAAAAGGCATTTTTCGAATTTTCGTTATAGGCTCAGTGAAAAAAAGTTTTTTTATCATACCAAGTAATAGCAAAATTAAAGAAAAGTATTTTATTCATTCCCGATATTTCACTCAGTTTCATTACAATTTTAAAAAAATTCAAATGACTTAGTCCAGTTTCAAAAAAGTTATTGCATTTTGAAAGGTGTACGAATATTTGAGTCGTAATTTGCAAACTAATTACAGTTCAAAAATTGCCTTAAATAGTCACGCAGTCTTCGTGTCGTGAACAACGCTGTCAGTGTGCTCAGTTAAAAGTGAACAAAAGTGAATGTTAACGCCGATTAAAATCTAGAAATCGAGCGAAAATCGGGTGCCGTTTTTGTCACATTTTCTTAAGTGTTTTGTTCGTATCAATGTTTATTTCCATCGCGTTAACCTTATTAATTTAGCAGTAACTACCATTATTGGCGGTTTCGTATTCAATCATGTTATCGCGTGTACCTCTATTTCCTAATGTCAATGTCCTTATCTGTCGATGTTTACTTCAAATTCTGTTCGTATAGCGTCAACGACCTCCACTGGCAGTTTTTGTATCGCGTGCAACGTCCTAATCCCGTGTCAACGACCGTAACGGCCGCGCTCGCTCGAACGATCGCTTGATCGCGCGGGCCTTGATCGATATACACTCATGCACGAAAGTATTCGAACGCTTACAATTCTAATATTCAACTAATGAAATATGTATGTTAAATTGAAGCATTTGATGTAATATGACACATATAGCAAGGGATGGGTCTTAAGACTACATAAGTAGGATTAGATAGTAATTCAACAATTTATACCGTTTTTACACTACATTTATTGTAAACACGCACCAGAAGCGGCTCACAAAAGTATTCGAACGGAACATTTAATAATTATTTAAATTGAATAATTTAAAGTTTTAATAGGAAGTTGGCCCACCTTTGGCTTTTATAACGGCCCTAAGTCGGTTTTCCATTGAGTGGAATAACTTAGAAGTAACATTTGAATCAATTGATTGCCATATTTCAGTAATATTTCGTTTTAACGCTTCTTTCGAAGTAATAACTGTATTTCTCAGTCTTCTTTCTACTTCATCCCATAAATGCTCAATGGGGTTTAAATCTGGACTTTGCGGTGGATGTGGTAAAACGTGTGGAACGTTATACAATATCCATTCTTTAACTATTTTGGCGGTGTGCTTCGGATCATTGTCCGATTGAAACCAGTAATTACATGGTAAATTTAATTTTGATACACTATCTTTTAAATTTTCCTGCAAAATTTTTAAGTACTTCGTTTTGTCCATTATTCTATTGATAAACACAAGATTTCCCACTCCACTGCGTGCCATGCAGCCCCAAACTAATACAGATCCACCGTTACGTTTAATAGTCGGCCGTAGATTTCGTGGTTCTAATTCTGTATTCTGTTTTCTCCAGACATTTTTACGTCCATCACTACCAAAAACGTTAAATTTACTCTCATCAGAGAATAACACAGTGTCCCAGAACGAATTATTTTTATAAATACATTTTTCGGCGAATTGTAAACGTATAACTTTATTTTTCTTGCTAATAAATGATTTTCTCCTTGGAACTCGTGCATGTAAACCGTTATTTCTTAATAATCGGCGACACAATTCTGGATGCACTTCTTTCTGAAACTGCGTAGCCACCACTGATGCCAATTGTGATCCAGAAGTGAAAGGATCTTGTTTGATTTTTCGAATAATTGTCCTTTCTTCTTTTTCAGTTAACTTTTTCGGACGCCCACAACGGGGCTTATTAGCAATGTTACCTTGCGTATTAAATTTCTTCACAATATAATGAATTGTAGACTTGCTACTGTTCACAAGTTGTGCAATTTCACCATATGATTTGCCTTCCTTATGACAATTTACTATTAATTCTCTGACAGACTTGCTTGTTTCCGATTTCTTGCGATTCATTTTGTTATATTATTAGTAATGAAGACTGTGGCAAAAATTTTGAATACTGCTTCGCTGGGACCCTCTGTTAGTGAACTGAGAAATATTTGTTTACATTCTATTATCGTTGGAAATGCTTAGTTGTTCAAAGTTCGAATACTTTTGTGAGCCGCTTCTGGTACGTGTTTACAATAAATGTAGTGTAAAAACGGTACAAATCGTTGAATTATTGTCCAATCTTAATTATGTAGTCTTAAGACCAATCCCTTGCTATATGTGTCATATTACATCAAATGCTTCAATTTAACATACATATTTCATTAGTTGAATATTAGAATTGTAAGCGTTCGAATACTTTCGTGTATGAGTGTATAAGAGCGCCAAATTTCCCAACCTGTCAGAATTTATTTCAAGCGCATGTACACCAGTACGAATTCATTTCAAAGTTCATATTACGTCACAAATTGTTCAACCGTGCAAATATACATTTCAAACTGTTCAACCGTGTACGAATTCGTCTCTATATTGTACAGCGACACTCTTAGTTCAAACGAGTCAATAAACGATTTCTTGGATCACCTGAACAAAATCATCACTGTGGTCAATCATTATCAATCGTCATACCGTCGACTAATCTCCACACTCACTTTTGAACGATCACCCCACTTCGAGGTGGAACCGGCAGCCGTCGTGCAAATAACATCTAGTCGCGGCGCAAACAGTGAATATAACACTAATTCTATGACATGGATTCTGTTTCAGAAACTGTATGGAACATTTAAGAGTACTAAAATATTGAAAATAGTTAATGGTTACGTTATAAAATTATAAAATGTATTATCCCAAAGGGGAGGTAAAACTTTGTACAGTGATACACATGTAGAGAAAAAGTTTCATATTTCACAATATTTTACAGAATTCTTCAAACTTGTAGTACATATCTTTATCTTTCACTATTTTGAAAAATTTATTGGTAAGATACGAAAAACTTGTTCAAATGAGCTTATGGATAGTTGCAATTTTTTAATCTGATGCGTAACGGTCGTATGCAGGTCAAAATTGCTTCTTTGTAACAATTTCTTATTGAACTATTTGGTCCAACTCATTACTTTTTACATCGGAGGTTCAAATTGCAAATTTGTGTATTTTTTAACAAGGAATCCAATATACTAAATATTAGATATCTTCATCTGTTTAATGAATTTATAATAAAATAGCACTTCTTTTGTTCATTTTCCGATTCAAATCTACTTTCTAGAATCCATATTGGATTCGCAATTTTAATTTTTGGAATTCCAAGTTCAGATTCATAATCGTAGGTCCGGAGAACATTCTATTACCAATTTTTGTGGAAATCAAATAATTTTTTGAAATATACTCGTCCGCCATGTTGGATCCACTATTCTGCTTCTTGAAATTTCGGATTTGTAATTATAGGTGTCCGAAACATTCTGATACCAATTTTTAGGGAAATGAAATAATTTGTTTAAATACTCCATCGCCATATTGGATCCACATTATGCTTCTCGAAATTTGAAGATCAAATTCGTTATCAGTGACCGTGGAAACCTAGATGTAGAAATTTGACATCAAATCCGAGACTATTTCCAGGCTGTGACCACGTTTCCGGGATTTGTTCCCACCGTGCGACAGATGCGACGAGACTCACCCGCTCCTGAACTCTCCTCTCCTGAACGCGGCGGGTTGGCTGTGCCAGGCGTGCGGCGCGTGTGTTTGCTGAGTTGTGGGTGGCACCGCCAGGTCGACGGGTTGGCTCTGCGACCTGGTTGGTGCCGTTCTACCGTTCAGGGCTGACTGCAGAGCGGTGGCCAGGGCGGACGTGTCCGAGGTCACCGTCAGCCGAGACGTTCCCGAAGACGTGGACGTCGGCTCCCTCGTCTGTGGTCTGTCGAATACCGGTAATCGTAGGGATCGCGTTAATCGGGTCGTTCGAGGCCCGGGCAGCGGCACTTTCGCGCGACCGCTACGAGCTGCAGCTTGAATTCATACTTGAAGCACGTGATTTATGTACAAGGGGATTCGGTAGGCCTCTAATTCCTCTAAGTGTCCCGAACAGTGTCGCAGCTCTGGTCGTTTTACGGGACTCCTACGGGGATATCCTTTGTAATCCGACATCGACATTGTCAGCGGTCGCCGCGTTACCGAGACGCACGCGCGCCGCTGTCTCTTCGTGATCGGGAGGTGTTTTGGCCGGTTACTCGGATGCTAACGGGATCGCGGCGCGGTTTCGATCGATCCTGGTTCTCGAAGCTCGCCGATCTTTTCTTCGGGATGCTAAACGGATCGAATCTTATACAGGAGAACTACTATGAATAGGACACATATGTAATGGGTATTACCATTATCTCAGAAATTATGAATCTTTTTAGAATGAAATTATATTTGTTATTTTTAGAATTTTTAGAAATTTAGAATTAGAAATCTTTGGAAATTTAGAATTTATTATTTAGAATTAGAATTTTTAGAAAATTATATTTAGAATAAAATTATATTTGTTTTGTAACTATATTATGCGTATCTAATTACACGTAATTTGAATACGTAATTATGGCAGACAATTAATTTCTTTCATGCTTAAAAGTATTTATATTTTCCCTCTGTTCTCGTAACGTTCTATGAAGTACTGTTACTTTCGACTGAGTTTCTATTTACTGCACACAGTGTCTATTTTTTATCATAGTAATAACACAAGTGGAAGTATTAATATTCCTACCATACTTACAAATGGAGTACAGAGAATGTTTACAGATGGCACTCGAATAAATTATCAAATGCAATAAATAATGTTAGAAATGTTTCTGAAGATAATTTAGTTAAGAAACAGGAAAATGAAGAACAAACTTTGTTGAAGAATCCACAGAGAAAGATAAAAAAGAAAATCACGGAGAAAGTATCACCCTCGAAGAATAGAAGCACAGATTCGTTAAATACTACAGAATCTTGATCAGACACGGAAACTATTATTTTACGTAAATGTAATGCAAGAAGAGGAGCAAAAGACGAATATCAAGTTTGTAAAAAACATATTTATAAAGCAATGAAAACTGGTATCAGTACAAGATCTATACTGAATGGGTAAAAGAAACATGCGGCATAAAAGGTGTCCTAAACTTTTTTTGCTTATTATGCCATTAATTTTTAGGATATTTGTTAAGATAACGATTTCTTTTTATTCAAAGGATTACTTCTTGCCATAAAATGCTAAAATATGATATAACTAAAGGTGCAAAGAAAGATTTATGTAATTTAAGATCGTTATACAGTGTGTTCCCAGGTTAAATCGCCAGGTTTAATCGCTATCTTTTAACTATAAAACTAATATTTCTGACTTATAGTATTTCTATTTTATATGACAAAGTGCATTTTATGCATATGAAATTGGGCTTTGCGACTCTTACAACAGTTACACATTTAACAATCTTTTAAGTCTAAATTTTGATAATATAAAAATGATCTTGGAACGTGGTATAACAATTTCAGTGGCGCTTCAGGGTCACCACTTGAGTGTAAATGGTTAACAACATTGAAACATTGTGTAACGAAATAGTAGGTGCACAGTGTCACTCAGCCACTTTGTCTGTTATTCATAAGTCTAATGTTTATCTATAATATATGAAATAACTACAATTATTTTTATAATTATTTTTATAATAAATACAATAATTTTCTTTAGCAATTTCCTATGGCATACATTAAGTCCTACAACTATAGTAATAAATATCTCTTGAAGATAGCATTTACGTGCATACTCATACAGGAGAAATTTGTTTATTTTACCATTCTAAATTCATATCTAAAGTCTGGCTACTTAACCTGGGAACACTCTGTATAATATTATATGTACTTACAGCCAACAAAAGACAGTACTTATAAGATTAAGCATTCATGAATATGCCTGTCCCATTCAATACAATTACTCGATGAATGAGACAAAATACATTTTATAAAAAGACAAGTAAAAGTAGGTGTAACTCATTGACGCTATGCATTCTTGCAGTAAAAGAACTGATCTTCCGAATGTTTCAACCTAGAATTAAATAGATCGTCCAGCACTTTTGTTATCCTGTCCTAAACAAAAGTGTCCCATTCATGGTAGTTCTCCCTTATCTCAGCTTCGACATTGAGTTCCTTGGCTCTCCAGGAGCATCGACACTGCGCCGCAGCTAAACGCAACTAGCAGACCATACATAAATGCGAGTGCACTAATGAAAACTTATATCCTACGCAAGTGGTAATTCATACTCGCGGGATCAGCTATTAGTTGAATCTCTTACCTCGTTCCTTCGCCACGGGACTATTTACTTTGCTACGGAGGCAAGAATTAAGCGGTGTGCTATGGTCAATGGGTGATCTAGCGTGGGCTTTTCTGGCAAGCGGAACGGAGGGTGGATATCTGAAACGGATGCTTTTAATCGGGAGTCTCAGCGCACGTGTTCGGCGATGTCTAAGACATTCGCCGGATGCTCTAGCGTGTGAACAATTGAAAGAAAAGTGGAGAAATTGTCTAAGAGAATTTTCTTGGAAAATTTCCTTGAGATGACTCGTGGGGGAGCCGAAAGTAATCGTGACGAGCGCTGTCAGAAGTGTCGTGTAAATTGTAAATGATGATTGGGGCACGCGTCCGTTCGAGTTGGATGCTCCGACACTCGGATGGACGCGTACTTGAATGGAGCGAAGGAAAGGCTTGAAAGATCGGCGCTCGAAAGAAACGGGGGAGAAGATAGTATTCGATCGCAACATGAACCAAGGAAATCTAACACTATCGCCGGAAATAACGAGAGAAGAGAAAGAGAATGAGAGAGAGTTCAATGCGAATGTCGATGTCGATTATGGTTTCCAATTGATCGCGACTCGAGAGAGAGAGAAAAAGAGAGACAGAGAGAGTGAGAGTGAGAGTGAGAGTGAGAGTGAGAGTGAGAGAGAGAGAGAGAGAGCAAGGAAATGAAATTTCGAGAAAGAGAGAAAGAGAGAGAAAGAGGGAGAAAGAGAGAGAAAGAGGGAGAAAGAGAAAGAGAAAGAGAAAGAGAAAGAGAAAGAGAAAGAGAGAGAGAGAGAGAGAGAGAGAGAGAGAGAGCTAGGAAACGAAATTTCAGACACGGAAGGACGAAGAGAAGAGGCGCATACTGAGCGGACGAGAAGGGTTCAAATATTCAACTGTACTTACGAGGCCATGGACAAAAGAGGACGATTGTTAGCGAGAATTAGGCTAGCGATTTTGACCGGTTCATTTTCTACATATAGTGCGCGCGTTTTCTCGTCCCCAAGCAAACTGGCGCTCGTCAATCTGTTTTCGTTTCTACTCGCGCGACACTGCTCGCAGAAAGGGTTTCAAAGAAGAGTATGAGTTATGGTCACCTTCGGAACTTGTCCAACCTTTCCAAAATAAAAGACGCCGAAATCAAATGCAACTGATCCAGGGATTTCGAAAGAAAGCTTTCCAAGAATAAAAACATCGATTACTTCCTAGGAAAAACAGAATCAATTGCTACTTGACAAAAATGATTAAGAATAAAGACAACATACGCGCGCACACGCACGCAAACACACGCACACAGACGCTCGCCCCGTTCTCTGCGTATCGAATAGAGAGAAACGGATTGAACGGCAAGAAACAGAAAAATAGAGAGAGAGAGAAAAGGAGAGGCAGAAAAAGAAAGACAGAGACGTAGATAGATAAATAAGATAAGTAAGAAAGATAGAAAAACATTGAGAAAGAGAAAAAAAGACACACAGTTATCGCTAGAACAGACAGACTAACGGTGCTCCGTCGGCGAGACAGCGTCCACCATGTTCCGCAAACAAATTGATCGCGCGTTTAATTCGTTACCGTCGCGAAAAACCGTTTGGTCCAAAGAGGAAACAATTGTTCGAAGATGCAAACTCGCGCGTGAAATTGCAACGAGCTCGTTCCACAGTGGAATAAGTCGGCTTTGGCCAGACGCCAGTCTCTCCGTTGAGCAACCGCGATGAACATCAATTTCCGATCGGTTTTCAATCGATCACGACTCGCGACTGCTCACCTGAACAATCCGTGGGACGTGCTCGGCTGGATCTTCCCATTGCCATTGGCCGACGGCGGTACACTCGGCGGTTGAGGCTCGCTGGCCGATCGCTGGACCAAAGCCGGAGGTCTGCTGCCTTGTTTGCCAGCCAGCGCGGTGCCAGGCATCATCTCGATGCTCGAGCTTTCCCTAGATGAGTTCAGCGTCTGCTGAAGCAACGTCAGGATCAGCCGGATGTCCTCGGCCATCGAATGCTCCAGAGAGGACACCTGCCGCGACAGTTGGTCTATCCTGGCGTTGATCTCTTCCATAGGCCGGCCTGGTCCGCTCTGGAAGTCGCCTGTAAAAGAGGGAGTGCTGGGTCAAGCCACGTTCCACGGATCATTTGTCTCTTTGAACGTCTCCGGATGTCCTCTTCTTTGTTATTCGAACATCGACGCACCCCGAGACGAAACTTCTTTCCAAAGACAACGGTGACCGAATAGACTCGGAAATAGCTTGGGCTAAAATCACGGAGACGAATCTGGGATCGGTTTCGTCTCGGCGAGCGTCTTCCGTAGAATATTGGGAACAGGGGGTCCGAGAGGTAGGCTGTCGTCTTAGGCGCAGGGAGCTAGGCCACCCACCCTGAGACTGCGGATGTTGCGGTGGCGACGGCGTGGTGTAATGACTGGACGTCGTGGATGTCGGATGCACGGCGTTTTGGCTGAGGCAGCTTTCCCCGGCGGCCGAGCTCCTCCTGGCTGATCTCGTCAACGGTGTAGTCACTGGATAAACACCCACGCAGAGAATCAGTACCATCCTCGGAGACCGATAGAAGATAGCAGAGAGAAGCCTTCCTATCCTCTAAACGTGCCTCGTATTTCCGAGGGAAATGGGGAACCCAGGCGAGGGGTTAGCGGGGAAGAAGAGAATACAAGACAGATAGGTGGGTAGAGTAAAAGAGATAAATAGACAGAAGAGCATTCTCCCGTTGGCTAACACAACCGTGATCATCCCGTCTGTCTCGCCGGTACTCGCCGGCTGATCAAAGTGTCACACTTCATTAGACGTGGCGAGGTTGAATTTTCTTATCGAAGATACTTACTCTGTTTCGCGAGGTAATCGTGACTCGTCAGTGGCTGCAGGTGGATCTTGTGCTGACGTAGGTCCGGTATGCTGCGCTTGAGATGGGTTAGCATGCCTGAACAACCAGGTTTCAAGGTGTTAACGAACTCGGGAGTCAAACGCAAACGCCAAGCTTACACGCTGCACGCTTTCTCGACCCAATCGCCGCGACCACCTCTCCGCTGACATATAACCTTGACATAACCTTGACACCTGCTTACGTTTCGCTACGTGCAAGATTACTCGAGCTAGCGACGGTCCGTGAAAGCCTTAACCCTGCTGCAGTTTTTGTTTATTCCCAACAAGGATACGCAAAGACGAGTTAAGAGTAATCGGAAAGAGGACGATTCCCTTTGAGAAAGAGCAAGAAAGTATCAGTTGAAAATATAAAGTGATACCGATCGATCTCACGCAAACCGAACGTAAGAGTTGCAATAGTCATAAGATTTGTCGGTTGGGACACTCGACGGTCATAGAAATGTGCGTGTCATGGGACACTTAGAACCGTTTCACACGATACGCCTATGATCAAAACCGATCGTACGCGCAATTCAACGGGAATGTTCAGACGGATATACAGTACGGCGATACTTTTTCTCTTGTTGGATGCAGTACCGCATACGTCCAGTGATGAGCAACCCATGATCACCCGCATACGAACCCTGTTTAACTGCGGCTTCCCCTGCGGTTTACCCAACGCATCCGTTCAAAAACAATTGGCGAATGGTCCATATTGGGTATTAGGTTTTCAATTGTAGCTCACTACAGTAAAAGTTGGCGGGATGGGGGTGGCTAAGTCATTATTCTTCTAATTTCGAAATTATTTGAGGGTTTGTAACTCTTAAACATTTTCGAATTACCCCCCCCCCCCTCCGTCTCAACGTATATAAGGACTACAATATCATCAAAATAATTCGTATCGCAATAGAAGTAACTTCGTGTGAAACGGGCCTTAGTCTTCACAATATCCGTGTGTGAATCCATTGACAGTCTTTAGGATTGGAATGAATCTGTACACGGAAAAACATGTTCTTCAAGTTTCCCTACTTCTGTAGTTTAACACCGACTGCCGTGTAATCCATATGCGGGTGATGGAATTATTTGTTTGGAGTAGAAAATTGCTTTTTACGCTAATCTATATAGTCCTAATTATATCAGGATCTGCGAAACGGACGATTCTTGAAAAAGTAATTGATATCGTGCAACTTAATTTTTCACTTCCGACTTGATTAAATATATTACTTTAGTTGTATGCAACGTTTGTAATCATTGGCGTGGCAGTCAAAGTGTTAAGAACAATATTAGACACCCACAACCAATTCGGGCGAAACCCGAATTGACAACGGACATGATGCATCACGAACTAGACGGAATGCAATAGATTTCGATACGAACTCGATAGAACACGAACGACAGCCACTCTAAGCATCTCAGAAAGCGTAAACTTAAAGTATTTTATTTAATCAAATTAAAATTGAAAAGTTAAGTTGTATGACATCAATTACATTTTCAACATTCTTACGTTTTGCGGATCCTAGTAAAATTAATATAATTAATATTAATTACTATATAGAGTGTACTGAAAATCGTCGTAGGTCTGAGCAGTGATCGATTTTAGATGTAAAAATAAGTCGAAAAGAAAGGATAACATTTTTTCATCTAAGGTTCGAACTTGACATTTTCAAATTCGGTTTTCTCAAAAACAAAGCCTTAAATTAAAAAATGTTACCGTCTTTTTCGACTCACCTTTGCATGTAGAATTACTACCCAGCTGGTTGTAGCACGATTTTCGGTGCACATTGTATAGATTTAATAATAGATTGTAAGATGTAATAATTAACGATATATCGCTGTGCCTTGTAAATACACAAACAACTAGCGAAAGGCTATTTTCAATTACGAATATCGTTACAATCGACAGAAATTGTTCAATAGTGTCCTGCTGTAAAATCACCGCATCTGTTTAAAACAATTAAAAAATAAATAGTGAAAAAATATATTTGTTTAAGTAAACTTATTTTTCTTAAATACTCTTATGTTTGTATTATGATCACGTAAAATTATATTCTCATCGCTCTGGCAGGTCAATAGTTATGATTTAATGAAAAATTTAATTTTTGTAAAATTAACAATTTTGAAAATTTTGAAATGTCCTTCGAAATTTGTTCATATATCGCTAAAGACTACAACATATTCAAAGACCAAAATCTGAAATAGTACTCCCACAGATGATTTTGAGTGAAATAATTTTAAATATTATAGATTTATGGAAAAGTGTGAAGATGTAATGATAGATTAATTTCTAAATCAGAGCAAATAATTTTGTCACCAACGTATTGCTAACATGGCGTCAGAGTGTTAAACCGTTAAATTTATGAATATACCATTATTTGTTTATATCACAATGTGCATAATCGTTTGAAGTAGCTTCTCAAATTATCGAAGCGTCGTCGAGCCATGATTGTCTGAATCTACGGCGCACGTACCGGTATTTCGCGTTCTAACAATTACAGCGGGGTTAGCAACGTAACTCGGACGTGTCGCAACTATAATCTCGTGCAAACTACATTCTGCTTCCATTAATATTTACAAAACCAATACCACATGATATTAAAAAATGTCGTGATTCGAGCTCTCTATCGGATGTCGCAGTGTTCGTGTTTCGTGGGCGATTGAGTCGAGATGATGTTTTAGCAGAAAATGTTGGTGGCGAGGGACGAGACGATCGGGGGAAGCTCGCGGCAACGAACTACGCTAAGATACGAGACTCTTGTAAAATTCTACGAAGAAACGCAGTCCTTCATGAAATACGAGCATGTACCACTTAAATTTAAATGAGATTCTATTCGTAATATAGCGGTCGCGAAGAGAAAACGAAAGGAAAGTCGAAATAATTTCAAACCCGCTGCTGAAACTGGAATCAAGAAGTGAAAATAAGAGAGGCCGGGGTAAAATGTAACAGTTTTTCTCCCGTGGTTCTCTTCGCAACCGTCTCGCAATTAGAGCAGCTTTTAACGACTGGAGCTCTGCGACGCGACGTGGGAAACCGGAATTACCTTTTCGCGATGGAGCCGTTAATTGGGCCGGAAAAAGAGGTCTCCGGGAAGTTGATAAGCGGTCGAAAAACCGTCGAAACAAAATCGAATCGATTATAATCGAAAAAAAATGGAGCATGGGTGGCGGCAGGGCTGCGTATGTGTGGGCGAAGGGGAAAGCCGAGCCTTTGTATATACACAATGTAGCTATACGTCTCAAGATGTTTCTCTATCGACCAGTGTTGACAGACAGAACACTAAAAGAAGGGAGAGCATTCATAGTTGACTTGGGAAGGGGTTTGCTTGGCAACGTAACCAACGGGAGGGGAGACCGACGCGCGCACAGTGCTTCGCATTCGTACAACATCGCGTTATTCTCGACAGCGCGTCGGTTCCCTCTCCCGTTGGTTGCGTTGCTCGGAAGAATCCCTCCCAAATCAATTTGCAATGCTCCCCACCTTTTTGTGTTGTACCTGTCAACACTGCTATCGACTCCCGTATTTGCGGATCTCTCATAAAATGTAGCTGATCGATCGATGCGGTTGGTGTTGGCGCAACAAAGCATGACTCAGAAGGTACCTTTTCCTCAACTCTTTAGCACCGCCATCCCCCGATAGGTAATCGTATGTACCGAACAGCTCGGATACCCGAGGGGTCGAAACCGGGGGCACCGGGTAAGGGGGCGTAATCCTTCGCTCAAGTATCAATTGTTAACCCTCGATTGGCGAGACGAGGTCTCTCGAATGGTAGAACCAATCGGAAGATATTCATGTATGTTAGTTGCAAGCAGAGATCAAGGACGTTATCAGTTATCAGATTCGATTCTTAACCCTAGAACGACCCCATGGGGTTGCCGGCGAACCCACAATATTTTTAAATTGTCTGCATACGTATAAATAAATTTTATTTTGAGTCACTCCCAACCCCGCAATGTCACTTATGTCGAAAAATGGAAAGGGGTCGTTCTAGGGTTAATTACCCTTTTAACCCATGTACGGAACTTCTTATTCATTATTATGCCTTGATGCTAATCAGTTGAATATATCTAGGAATCAATTTTAAATAATACAAAAGACATTTTATTATCGATGATCAACGATCGCGTTTAAATAGAGACGGACTTTTAATTTTGAAAAATATCATCATTATTGTTACTATTACTGCAAGATATTTTTTAGCTATTACTAGGGTCAGAATAGATTACGATTGATATAATTAGACTGCGGATTTTTGTGCAAAATAACAATTGTCTGTATCAGTTACAAGGAATAAAAACCAAGCTAGGTTCATTCTTCTCTTAACTATCTTAATAGATTAAAAATAATATATTGATGTTTCAAAATGCTTTTATTTTTTAGACTGTCTTAAATTGAACTATCCAATTTTGTTGTAAATGGATAAAATTTGCGGTCTAGTTATAATGATATCGGATTTTCCGAAGCCCGTTTCAGTTTCAGTTCTCGAGCTTGAGAACCGAAATTGATTTCAGTCAGCATCGATATCACCATAATAGTTTCAACATTATTTGTGTTTTCGTAACTCTTTTGAAAACCAAAATCTATATTACAACTGTTTTCAATCCCCACTTAATTAATTAATATTTAAGAATTAGATTTGGACTAGGATTAGGCGACCCGTTAGAATCTCTGGTTGCAAGTCGAATGAAATCTGTGGGTTACGGTGCTTGTTACACAGTCTGAAGAGAAAGATCGAACCATGTTTAGATCCAGCTCGCTAATTAAGGGTTAACAATGTCTAGATGTCGTGCATAGAACAACATTCCTCAGACCAGTAAATTAGAGGCAAATCAGGAGAGATAGATAGATAGAGAGAGACAGAGAGAAAGAGAATTGGATAGAATACAAAGTAAAAAGATTCTCTTGTCACTCCGCAAGATTAAGAACGTAGATCTGGAGCGAGACGTCGACCACGATCCTCGACAATGATCGTTCTCTCACCGGTTATCGAGTTCAAGGTCGAACTTCGCTGCTTCGGCTCGTCGAACTCCAGGTTCAACGGCGCCATATCCTGGCCGGCCTTCTCCGTGCTGAACTCTAGAATCCCATGGCCACTCGCTTTGTCGCTGCAATATAAAAATATTTTTCAAGGGAAACCGCCGATTAATCGTGCGATGCATAACGAAAGCTTTTCTATAAATAGTGAGATATCTATCGAGCCATATCAGGGACTCTTGCAAACGCTATCATTCGTCACCTCTCCTGCTCTCCACTTGCGAGGGTAGTTACAGGGTAAATAGGGTAAATTTTGGTGGCTTTTTAAAATTTTAGGAAACAAGTGACACATTTTAGAACCCGCATAGTAGAGAATTATTTCAGATTTTTCAAAAACTAAAAGTTGTGCACTTGGTATTTTAATTCTCTGATAAGATTCTACCACAAGCAGTGTTGCTAACTTTCTTCAGATTCTTTAAAGGGACGAATTAAGGGAAAAAAATACAAACCGAGTTTTCGATGTATTTACCGTGAGAGAATAAGTTATATTTAAGTTTGCCCACTCAATAGGCATATTGGATCGTTCGGAAAGCTGTGTTGTTTCACGAGAAAATGATAGACAATATTTTAGTGTTTACAGTAAACAGAAAAAAGCTTTTTGACATTTTTCTGGTAATTTTGAAATTTTATGCTCGTGGAAGTCCTGTTTTTTTATTGGCAAAATACTGAAACAAGTGCTCTTTTAACAGCCTTACAAAACAACTTTCTAAATGAGTTAATATTATATGGAGTTAAATGTTTATACGCCTTTAATACTCGAATAATATCACACTCGTTTCCGAAGGGAAGAGACATGTACTTACTAGTCTTCCTGGTCACCCTGTAGGGAGTCTTGTCGACCGGTGGGGATGAGATTGGTGCCGGGGCCTATTCCGGGCCCTCGACGGTATCTTGGTGGACGGAAAATGAATCTCCTAGTGTCGACTTCGACGTCCGTTGGAGTGCTGACAGGAAACCTTGCTGACATTGGATCGACACCGGCTTGCTCCTCCTAAAAGTTGTTCAACTTTCAACAAATCTGCCAAGAAATGCAAGAAGAACGTAGGAAGAGAAATGTGTACGTACATCTCGGAGAGGGAAAGTGATCTCGAGATTCTCGCTGAAGTGGTTCGCGAACTCCGGATAGAGAGCGAGAACGTCCAGCAGATCGTCCCTGTGTATCTTGTGCAGATCGCAGTAGGTGAGGATGCGGACGTCGCAGGATGACTTGCCGACGGTGGTATAGATACAGGGGTTCTCTCCGAATATGTCGTCCTTGCCCAAGATCGCCATCACCACGTCGTTCTTTACTATCTCTATGCTGCCGCGCGATATGAAGTACAGGGACGTGAGAACGTCTCCACGATGAACCAACGTGTCGCCGGGCGGTGCGTGCGTTGTTTTAAATTTTAACGATAATGCTCTGCGTATCAGGGGCACAAAACGATCCGTTAAGCAACCTCGTCAAAAGACCTGCGAACGCGTTGAGAGCTGGAATTCATACCGGTATTCGAAATGCCGATACCTGTATTTTTCAGATGTACTTTCATAATCTCCATAGAAACTGAAATACCGAAATATCGGTATGATGTCATCGAACAAATGTATCCGGACACCTTTTAAAACGGAATAATTTTCTTCAAACCTGGGCTAAATGTTTTGAACCTTTCTTTAGATGATGGGAGGAATAGTGTAATAGGAGTGACAAAAAAAGATAAAGAACTTCCGGTTTTTAATATTCTTATCTGAGTCTAAACGAAAATTTTAAATATTTATTTCATAGATCTGTACAATCTAATTGTTTACATACCAATACCAAATTATATTGCATACCATCTACGAAAGGCATTTTTTAAATTTTCGTTATAGATTCGGATAAAAAAAGTTAAGAAACGTGAGCCTTTTATTTTTTTTGGCGTTCTGATTAGTAGTAAAATTGAAAAGCAACATTTTAATCATTGTCTAGTAAACTAATCTCTCTGTCATCTAAAAAAAAAAAAACAATTCAAGCCGTTTAGTCTAGTTTTTAAAATATGTTGCGTTTTGAAGAGTGTCCAAATATCAGTTTTTGCAATATCAATACTGCAGTAATATGTATAATACATTTGCAACTGAAGAAGATGCGACAATGTCATTTATAATTACTGGAATTCGTTCAGTAGTGTGAACGCTACTTTTAACTCCGTAATTGGACATTGTCAAAAGCGGAAGCGGAATTTAAACGGCTGTAAGAACGACACTGTCACAGCGAGATACAAAAACGGACAAGGAAACCAAGAAATACCGGTATTTCATTTCGGTTACCAGTATAGCTCTGTTGACCCAATACCGGTAAAATTTTCGTACCGGTACATGCGCAATAAAATACGGATACGCAAAGATCGGTATTAGGTCTCTAGTTGAAAGTCGCGGAATTTTGAGGAGTAGAGTGTACCTTAAACAACCTTGGCTGGCCTTCTTGAACGCTTTACAGTTGTTTAAAAGGTTTCTATTCAGATGAAGACGGATGTCCGCCTGAAGGCACTCTGGGAACCCTTTCAGAACACTGTTCATGTCGATCCCGTTCGTATAGGTCCACGCGTGCTGGAAGTACTCTTCCAGCCGGTGGCGGAGCGGATTCGGGATCTGGTGGAACCGTATGAACTCGCGGACGCGAAGCATCTGTGTGTGGTATCGGGTCGTGCCGCTGTACAGCCTCTGTATGATCGCCGAGACGTTACCGAAAATACTGGCGTACATCAGAGCTGCGGAGAAGCGTTCATTAGTTATCATGGAAACAACGTGTATCGAAGTAGGGCGAGAAAAGAATACGGGCGGTCGAGCAAACGATTCTTGAGAACAAACGATCCAAGGTACAACTCGGTTTTATCGAAAAGGAAAGTCTAAACAATAGACAGTGTAATGAGAGAAAAGAGGGGAGATGATAATTTTGGTATAAAAATTAAGGAAAATTCGGATGGTATATTTAACATGTTAAGTGTCGGAAATGAAAGCAAAATAATTTAATTAACACTTAACATATTATGAAGAATCACGTGACACTTTTTAAACTTTTTGACAAAACGTCTTACAAACATGGTTATCACATCGCCATTTGACTTTACGACTTTTGTTATAATTTGTATCTAATTTATTTTTCAATATTTATTTCTCTCTTGTTAACTTTTTTTACCAAGAGACCTAATTATCGCGTCGGATCATCTGATAGTAGATTGTGTGATAAAATCATTTTTGCTACTGTATCATAATTATGTTGTATTTGTTGACACCTATCGAATATTCAATTTCATTCTTAGTTTGACCATTTCAATATATCATAAGATATTTTGCGAATCAAGAATTTCGTATTTCATTATTATGTTTATAATTCCGATCCCAAGAATGTCGAGAAATTCAAGATATTTCAAGTTAATAGAAGAAATAAATAATATAGCTGAAAGTGTTCGAAATCCAGCGAAGAGGGACTACCAAAAAAAAACCGCTACGTTGGAACCGTTCGTGGAAATGAAAGAGAATGATCAAAATTCGGAAAACAGACGAAAGATGGTATGCCATACTTCTCAATAGAACTGTATAAAGAGAATCATCGTATACTTACAGTTTATAAAAGTAAGCCAAACAAATTGTGATTTTACTAAACTCAAAGCAAGAAGTTATAAAAATTGAAAAGGTGATAAGCTTATACCTGAAAATATTAGATTCTACATACAATAGCACTGCATTGGTTGTAGACGTGGCGGATCAGATGGCAAGAAAATACTCCGCGAAATCGATATGCCGAAGATAGTCTGTGCAAGCTTTATTCAATATTCTTAATCTAGTTTCAGCATCGGTGATACACCGAGTAGGGGGTAATTCTACACGAAAAAAGCGGAATCAAAAGTAAAGAATACAAATCATTCGTGGCTTCGTCGTCGAGAAAATCGACTTTGAATATTCAAACATGAGTATTTTATCTTTTTTTTTTGTTATTCCAAGCAATAGCAAAATTAGGAAAAAGCATTCTAGTTGTACTTTATTAGATTGGTCTTTCTATTATGTAAAAAAGTTCAAGTCGTTTAGTCTAGTTCTAAAACAGTTATTCCGTTTTAAAAGGCGTTCGAATACTTCCAATAACCGTTGTTACTATGGTTCAGAATATTTTAGATGTATGGATCTCGATAGAAGTTATATACCACTTATAAATAGTACTAATGTAAGTAGTATCGCGATGTACTGTGTTATTCATTTCTGTCTATGGACTTAAACGAAAATAAGACATGTGATTTAGCTACTCACACGTGACCGACATGTGATTTAGCTACTTTATTATTGCAAAAATCGTTGGAAATGCTGAATATTCGAAGTCGATTTTCGCGACAAGAACGCTTTAACCGAAAGAATTTTATTTTTTATTTTCGATTTGTTTCTTCATGTAGTTACCCCCTTATCGGTTGTATTATCAATGATGGGACACCCTGTACAAAGAAGCAATCGGGGAAAAATTTCTACGAAGCAAGTTTTAATCAAATTAGCTGAAAAACTTACTGAAGATTTTCAAGATATGCAACAGAAAGAACAAGAATATATACAGGAAACATCAACAAATTCAGGTTTCATGTGCGAGAAAAAATGTTCGAGAAAGATATTGCAAAGAAAATAAACCTGCAGAAATCTGTTTCAAATAAAAAAGTACTCAATCATTTGCAAAATACACACGGTATACGAGCGGTTTCTTGCTCGTATTTTGCAATTCTACAAATTTAAGAGACGCTTTCATGGGAAATGTTCGAATAACCTACATTCTTGGAGCACGTGTTATAATAAAAATTTTACAAATTTTAAATAGATTCGATCTCACTTTTATAAGGCAATGTACACCAGTTACTATTACTGCTGGATAGGTTTAGTGTTAATGAAGCTAAAACTACAAAGTTACGTAGTAAATGCATTCTAAACATCCTACTGAAATCGAATTTGTACGAATATGTTACAATAAATATGGATATTGGAGATTAGGTCAAGAATTAGTGTCACCCATAGGTGACCGACGCGGTAATCAACATATTAAATGATAAAAACTAATGTAAACTAGCTAAATCAATGTAAGTAGTACGAGTAGGGAGAAAGGAATATGTTGAAGGAAGTATGCTAGCATGAGATAGAGAACACAGATACACTTATGGGCAAAAGTTAAGAAACACCTTTTTAAACGCAATAACTTTTTTAAAACTGAACTAAAGGACTGGAATTTTTTTAACATATTAGATGAGCTAGTTTACTGTATAATGACTGAAATTCCTTTGTTAATTTTGTTATTACTTGTACCAACAAAAGAAAATAAAAACCCCCGTTTTTTAACTTTTTCATCTCAAGAAAATTTAAAAAAATAATCGTTTTGTAGATCTTGGTAACTTATATACATGCCGAAAAATTGATCGAAATCATTTAGTATGAATTGCGACTATTTAAGACAATCTTTAAACTCTAATCAGTTTGCGAGTTAGGACTAAAGGTATTCGTATACCTTTCAAAATGCAATAACTTTTTTCAAATTTGATTAAATCACTTGAATGTTTTTTAAATGATAGAGGGACTGAATAAAACAAAGGGAATGAGTAAAATACTTTTCTTTAATTTTGTTATTAACTGGGATGACAACAAAATAAAAAATCGTATTCTAACCTTTTTTCTGAGATTATAAAGAAAATTTAAAAAATGCATTTTGCAGGTCTCAGAAAAATTAAAGGTCGCGAAGATCGGAGTTTTGTCACGAATTTTTACACGACTTCTGTAAGTCGATTTCGACTAATAACTGTCAGAAATCCAAACATTTATAAATCTTTCAACGCCTACAGCATTAACTGATTTGGATTTCTAGTGCATACAGAATATGCAATTTTTAAATTTTCGTTGTAGACTCAGATCAAAAAATTATAAAGCGGGAGTTCTTTATTTTTCTTTGTTATTTTAAGTAATAGCAAAATTATAAGAAAGTATTTCACTCATTGTACAGAAAATTAGTCCGACTAACATTTAAAGAAGATTCAAGTAATTTATTCCAGTTTTGAAAAAGCTATTGAGTTTTTTAAGGTGTTTCTCAACTTTTGTCTGTAAGTGTACGTATAAGTAAACATTATGTATAACCGGAAGCCCGACCTAAACCACGCCGCACGAGCTGCTTACGAATAATAATAATAATAATAATAAACAGTAAAAAGAAAGGAGAATCTTTAAAGGGGAGGCAAGTCTGTTTAGGTAATGCAATATCTACTTACATCCGATCAGCATAACGGCTATCGTAAAGATTTTCTCGGTGTCCGTATTCGGCGCTACGTTTCCAAAGCCCACCGACGTTAAACTACTAAAGGTGAAGTACAGTGCTGTGATATAGAGACTCTGAAATCGAACAGACGAACAAAAGGATTAGTTTCGCGGTAGCAATGGCGGCGCAGCCTTTGCACGCGAAACAAAATGCATCGATTCGGGGTCGCGGTTGCAGGCGTCGACACGGCAACACCTCACACAGTGGTGCGTTTGGCTAAAAAGCAGCAAAAAATTTATGAAAACGAACTATCCAACAGAATTAGGATTTTGTATGTTGGATAGATATTTATAAATTATAGGTGAAATAATAATTGAATTAAGTTATTATTTACAGAGTTTAAACAATTTTCTTTTTGATTTACTTTAAAATGAATTTATATTGGGAAACTCCCTCTGCGTCATCTTTTTTCAAATATTCGTTAAGTGAGAAATAATTATATGAGCTAATCGTAAGCCTCTTTGCGTTGCGTTCTCTTTTTATATGTAGAGGCATGCAAAAGATACTTTAATCCGTTCACTGTCGACTACCAAAGATCTCGTAAGCGGTACTCGGCACAGGAATTTTATTCAGTGACATCAGCTACGAGTTATCTCGTAAGGTTTTCTTTAAAATAAGGCAATCTTGCAATCTTGCCCAGAGCAAGACGCTCTAAATTTGCCAGACAGTGAATGGGTTAAGTTGATTAAAGCTGGACTGATCTTTTTGTCAGGTTGTAACGCTGAACTAATTGTGTTTAAGAGATTTCTGCAACCTTCGAACACTTTTGACGGCAATTTAAGTTTGTAAACTTAAATATGTATGTAATTTAGATATGTACATCTACTTTCAGAACTTGCAAGACTGAATTGTGCGGAGGTTGCGATGTATTTAATGTGTTGGGTAAAGTTTTTGAAGCTGCAATCTTAACTCTCGCGATAAAAATCTGTTTATGAGAGATTTTCTCATGGGTCAGAATTACCCCGGCTCCGTTCTTTGCGAGATCCGTCCTTTGGTGATTAGATAATAAAGAAATGCGTTCTTTAAAAATAACAAAATATTTAATAACAATTTTGGTTCTGTTACATAAACAAAATTTTCGTTAATCAGAAAATTCAAGAATTGAATAAGCTGACAGTGGTTCAATGAACCCCATAAAAATAATTTATATAACATAAAAGCAATTCTTATTAGATATTATTTTATACTCAAAGTATTAATAAAACATCTGCAATTCTCATTTTTCTCTATTTTTCAAGGCATGAGTAAAAATACAGGAAGTTACGAAAGTTATGAAACTTCTCAAATAAAAAAGGAGTCCAATGCAAAGAGAGATTATTTTAGATACTTTAGATTTTAGATCTACGTAGTTTTTGGATCCTCAGCTTTTTAATAAAAGACAGAAAAACGTCATAATTATTGCACTAAAAACTGATGAATTCTCAGAAAAGAACAAACTGCTATTTGTTATGCGCAAATATTTGTAAAAAAGATTGTTCTTTCTAAATCCGACTTTTGCACATTATGCTCCCATTATTAAGCAATGCCAAAAAGTTTTTTTTTTGAAAAACGAAATTTAAGAAACAGATTTTTTTCCGCCTCGACACCACTGTGCGGCCCATCGTCGCGTCGTCCTACCCGTCGATAAAACGGCACTACCCTTTGATATTTCGCGGTAAGTTCGAGTGGTAGAGTTTGTTCACCTTTATAGTCGGCCCTCCGGTGTTATTGTGAAAATAAAACTGATGCGTGTCGTTCGCCAGAATGTCGATCCAGCCGACTTTGCTCTCCAACATTGGCCTTTCCGCATGCCCTATAGCGTACCTGCGCAACAGAGAACGATTGCCTTATCAGGTTTCCAAGTTCGTGGGCTCTCTGATTCATCGTGCTAACACGTTCGCTTCGATCGGATCTTTAACCCTGGAAGCACACCTCGTATAAAGTGCATAGGGTGGTGGTCTACGAGTTGTGGGTATATCATCGAACGGCTATGTCCGTGTATCTTTAATCTTTCTTGCTGTGTGTTCCGCTAATCTTTGTACTCTACACGGCTAGCTTTTACTCTACGAAAATGATTCAGCACGTGTACTGTACATCGAACTTAAAGACCTACAGGGAACCAGTGACTTCAGAGTGTCTAGTGCAATATGAAATAGCTACGATCCGATACCCTCGCGTCGATATCCACAATTTCCTGCGCGTAGAACGCAAATTAAAATCTCTTACCGCAGGAATCTACCATGCAATAATTAGGAGATCCGTTATCGTTGGGTATCGACGCAAGGATGAAAGCATCCTAGCGGGCGTTCTAGGGTGACTATCTAAGAAGAAGCAGTGGTTTACGGCAGTAAGTATAGAAGTGGGAGATGATTTACCATATGCACGCCAGCCAGTGAGCAATAAGAGCGAAGGTGGCCATCAAAAGGAGCAATACCGCAGCTCCGTACTCGCTGTACCTGTCGATCTTCCTAGCTACTCTGACGAGTCGCAGAAGACGCGCCGTCTTCAACAGTCCCATCAAGGTGGTCGTCTGCAAAGAACACGTCACACTTTGTCGATCTCACGCTCGGCCGTACGAGACTCTTGTTCGTTGCACGAGTTTCCCATCGAGCCGCTGCAAGAACTGACTTCGAGCCTTCGTACCGGCTTCGTGCACCGATAACACCGATTTCCTTGGAGCCACGTAGCACTTCCAGTCGGTGCAACGGCTCACCGAAGACCGCGCGTCTCCAAAATTCATTGGTTTACAATTCGCGTTCGTCTTTTCAACGGTCCGTCCGCGAACCGTCGAAAGAACGAACGGGACTCAACAGTCGGCAAAGTCAGTTCCGCGGTTCGAGCGATGGTTGCAGCGGTGTAGGTCTTACGAGGAAAGTCTAATATGCGACTGTCGTTCCCGCGTTCGATCGATCGGCTTGTCACCGGTCATTTTTAGGTCAGCCGGTAGCCGTCGCGTAATATTCCCTGCATGAGATTCTCCGGAATGCCGCGTCTCTTTGCCGCCGCGATTCCTCGTTGACGCGTTTCCTCGAGTCGATTGTTAGAAATTTAAACGACCCTGCGAACGACAGTGGCGAACGACAGTCGCGATCGAGTTCGATCCTCCGTGTCCGTGTGACTCCAATCTCGGTTACCTTGGCTTCGATTCGGCTTCGTATCGCCGTACAAACTCTGTCCCGCGAGACAAACAGACTCCTAGACGGAGAGTACTTACTGAGATCCGCTCGAGTCGCATCGCAAATCACCGCGACTTATCGTACAAGTGATCAGCGCATACGCTCTAAGAGGATCCATGTTTTTCTATACACATCGGCGAACGAAATGTACGCGCTGGGGTTCGCGTGAACAAGCGAGCCGATGGACCGCAAAGCGTCGAGAACTTCGTTTCGGTAGAATGAACACGTTCCTCCAGTCACGGACAGACAGAGGCGAGTTGAACGTTGCTCATGCTTTCTTCGGATATTTCTTACCTGTCGGTGGACTCGGGGTTCGATTCGAAGCCCGAGCTCCCGAAAGTACCTACGACGCGCGTCGGTATATCGTCTATCATGCAAAGAAGTCGTCTACGCTCCAATCAAACTGAACCATTCGTCTAATCGGTTGCTAACGATGGTCTCGGAGTTGATGCTTGGTGCACGGGTTGCTCGGCGACGTTCGAGGGATGATCGATCGGACATGTGTAACCGTTCGATTTGTCAAGTAGCCGAATCGCCGGCCATCCAACCAGAAATTATGATAGATCCGGTATCCCGATGGAACGACTTTCCTACCGGTGTCGTTGTTCCGCGATGCAGAGGTTAAAGGACTTGGACTTGAGAAGAGAAGCGATTTGCGTTTCTTCGACTTTTTCTGGTCAACGGACCGATCACGTCAGAGACGTTAATGTTACCGCAGCGATGGTACTCGGAGAAGTTACTTCTGACAATTGTGTTCCATTTCGCATGGCTCGAATGGTCGCAGCGCATCGAAGATTCCTCGGCAGTCAAGACGAGCAGAAATTCGGCCTTTTCGTCTGTCATCCGGCCTCGGTCTGTCTCGGACTCTGCCAGGAATACCCGAGGACGTTTGATAGCCGTGACAGATAGCGCGTGAAATGTTATGGCAGTGTACACGCGAGGGAAAGGATCCTGGAAGCTTTTCGGAACGGCGGACAGGTCGTCTCATTGTCTGTCGTGATCCTATCTCGAGCGGTGAAACGACTTCGAATGTCACGGATGTTGCGCGATACCACCAACAATCCGAGCTCTGTTTGTTCCGTAGTATGCTAATCGATCCGCTATCTACAGATATCGGACCTCTTGAATGGGCCTTGGCCGATCGGCACGCAAGATATTCGGGCGGTCAACAAGATGCTCGAGCTCGGACGTTCGATCGCTATAGATCATAGCGAATCTCGCGATCGAATATATCCGAGGTGCTGCGAAACCGAATCTAAGATATCTATCGTCGCTGGTCAAGATCCTAGCGATCTCCGAGGCCCGACGACCATTCGAAGCTGTGCAAACGCTACCAGTCGGCCCAGCAACCCGTGCTCGTACACAACAAACACATTACACGTGGGTGGTAAGAAGACGAAGCGTTCAAGCGACAGAAAAAACACGCATGGTCACTCAATAGTGTACAACAAACTGTTCAGATATACATATGTCTAGTTTGTAGAGTTTACATGTATAAGAAGGTGAGAGATACATGACGTACGCAACAAGGATGAGAGAGAGAGAGAGAGAGAGAGAGAGAGAGAGAGACAGAGAGAGAAAGAGAGAGAGACAGAGACAGATAGGCAGAGAAACAGATAGATACATAGACAAAGATGTTGACAGAGATATAGACAGAGAGTATATCGTATCGGTCCGTACATAGTTTCTGGAAGCGAAAAAATTACGAAACGCATGACAACACGTCAGAGCAACACAGCGAGCCGATTGCAGCTCGGATGAACATGAACGCACGCAAAAAAACTGATTATTGATTCAGGCTGGGCTTGTAAAGTTCCATACAGCTTGCAATAGAAGCGTAACAATAAACAGGTACCAAAAAGGAAGCTCTCGACAACGTAAAAAACAGGACCAACAGATTCGTTTTAATAGAATTCAGAGAGCGAGAGGGAGAGACAGATGAGAGAGAGAGAGAGAGAGAAAGAAAAGGAAGAGAAACAGAGTAGAGACAGAGAGGAAGGCAGAGAGAAAGAAAAAACAAGATTCAGAATGAAAGTGAGAAAGAGAGAGAGAGAGAGAGAGAGAGAGAGAGAGAGAGAGAGAGAGAGACAAAACGTCAAAAGCTTACATACGATATCCTCACAAAATTCCGTTGATTATTCATTCACTTTTCGGGGACGCTTTCGTGGTGTTCACTGTGTGATCCTCTGCGTCTCTCGCGTGTCGTTCGCTCTCTATTCTTTGTATCCGTGTTCCTCGTATAAAAATGTATGTGTGCGTATATGTGTGTGTGTGTGCGCGCGCGCGTGCGTGTGTATGCGCGTGTTCACGTCGAGTGTGTTTGGCATTTAAAGTGTCTTCGATTTCTCGGCTGCGACGAGGGACAACGTGCGGAGTCGCTCAACCGTTCGACAATCCTCCGATTGATTAGTTAAATCTTTAATTTGATTAGCAGAGTCTCATTGTTCTCGGTTTCTCCTCGTTAGCCACGCCGTATGCGGCGATTCGACTGTAAGAGAACATCGGCACGACCGGCAATCGCGACCGGGTGAACCGCACCGAACCGATCGATCTTATCGACGGCCGTGCAACAAGTATCGTTTCAGAAAGTTACGAAGCGTGTGTGTATCGTAGCTGTGTATTTCGTGCCGGCGGATCTGTCGTTGGCCACACTGTCCGAGAAATGTTCGTTCCTGGTTTCGTTCGCGTTTCGACCAGGCCTAAAGACTTCCAAGAACTTTCGAAAGAACAAGTGTGTTGTTAGACAGTGTGTCGACTGAACGCTGCTAATCCTGCAACCCCAAAAGCGAACGGACTCTGGAGATTGCTTCTCGTCCTCTTTAGATCTCTAGATCGATCGTTGATTCGTCTCTTTTCCTTTTTCTATAGCTCTATCTTCGCTAATCGTAGTATATCGGAAACTCCAATTCGTGCCTTAACAATTAATTCTGGTGGACGAAGACGGTGAGTGGAGAACAGAGTGACGGGTACGTGATTCGTGTCCGAGCATCAATATTTGGTAAAAAAAAGTCGTCGATCGCTATCTACTAAAAACCAATCTAACTATTCGGCGTCGTTCTTAGCAAGTATTGATACCCAACGAACGTCTACGTCGCTACTTAAAAACGAAAAACCAAACAGGAAAGAAGAAGAGAAAACAAACAGGAAGGCAGATCGAGAGAAATGGATGAAACAGGAAACGTGTGAAGACTCAAAAACAGATAAAAAAATATGATCATGGGAGTCGCTCGCTCGTATATGTATAAACAGGTGGATCAAGATCTCTCGGGGATAATCGTCTAAGAACTATATCAACTATCTAATCGGGACGTATGTATATACGCACATATGGTACAGTATATTCTTATCAAATATATCACGAGGCGTTTCTATTTTCTTCGCTCTATTCATACTCGTGTGTCGTCGACGGGTGTGTGTGGGCGTGTGCTGTTTTCACAGAATAAACGTTTTGTACACGCGTGGGAGAAAAATACAAGGCTCGGGAAAGAGAACGAACACAACAAAAGAAAAAAAGTAGAACAAGTAGAGAGAAGTAGGTACTCTTTAATGCTACGGTTTCATACTTTGATGCAAGTCCTACCGAGAGTGATCGTAAAACAGCGAAGAGAAAATATTTACAGTATCGTTCTCGCAAATACTTTACTGTGGACATGCAGACTCCTCCGAGGATTTCGCCGTCGTGAAATTTAGGCGAGGAAGTCGATCGCAGTTTCCGGAAGCGTTGTGGAGACACGCGCGGCGAAATCGTTCAAATAAATGTCGACGCCATCGCCGTTGTACAAAGTGCAGACGCGATTCTCGATCGCGGAAGAAACACAAGCGATCTCCCGTCGAAGAGACAAACGAAAAACCACGGAACATCGGAGCAACGTTTGTTCGTCCGAGAACGTTCGGTTTACTGAATAAATTAGAGCTGCGAGGAACTCGCATAATCGTGCGGAACTCGCATAATCGTGCGGAACTCGCATAATCGTGCGGAACTCGCGTCCGATCGTTGCTTATCGCTTCTATAATACTTGTCGTGATCGCGAGTGCGCGCATATTCAGCGCGAACCTCGGACGATTAAACGTTCGCTCGTTCTCGTTCGGCGAGGTATCGTGAATTTTGATACGCTAGGCTTGCCAGAAGGGAAAATAAAAAACGAATTTAGGTCGCGAATAACTGTCGACCGACTTCGCTCGAACATCCTTGACAAATCGTGGGGTTGCAGTTGGTTGGATTAACTTCCTCTTGTGGCTGTGTATCGGCGTGTGTTAGTGTGCGGAGGTGTGAGACGTCGTTGGACCAGTGTGGTAAATCGTGGGAGTCGACGTGGAGCATCGAAAACGGGATCGAGTCTTCGTTATGGGAAAGAAAACGGTGCACAGTAGTCTAAAATGCGATCAGGGCTTAGCAAAAATGATTTCCCGATTCGAGAGCGGCAGAAATTGATTAGGGATTCGTCGGTTCTGCCGAGCCAAGACCGCATTTTACACCAGCGTGCGATGTGCAGAAAAAAGATCAGAGAAATCGCAAAGTGTGACGTGTTCTCAAGCAATTAAAATTGTACATGATAAGAGAACAGATAGAAAAAAACAATAAACTTTATGTGTGTTTTCGTGAGACAAATAAAAAAGAGACAGAGAGAGAGAGAGAGAGAGAGAGAGAGAGAGAGAGAGAAAGAGAGAGAGACAGACAGAGTGAGATAGAGAAAGAAATAGACAGAGAAAGTCGGCAATAAAGGAAGTAAGAAAGAAACGTACAGAAGAGAAGAGTTCATGGCTGCGTTCGGTGACTTTTTAATTAATTGTTAATATTACAGTGTGGTTGTGAAAGAGAGATAGAAAGAGAGAGACAGTGTGTGTGTGTTCGTGTATATGTACGTGTTCGTGTGTGGTAGAAAAAACGTGTGAAATCGAAATCTGCGTTTCGTTAAAAGAAAAGAAAGAAGGAACGGAAAAAAACCAGAACAAAAATAGAATATATCAGCCTGTGAGTATAATTTCTCTGTGTGTATGTGTGTCAACTAACCTCGTCCTTGTCCAAGCCGAGCTACGAAAACGTTAAACTGAGGTTAAAATTCGTTCGTTCATGATTTCGTGATTCAGAATTTTTTATTGTTGTTCATACAGAGAGAAAGAGAAAGAAGTTGGGGTTGGTCGGGTTAAAGAGAGAGAGAAAGAGAGACGCGAGGGAGGTAGGGAGAGAAAGATATAGACAGACAAATAGAAAGATAGAGAAAGTCGGAGAGAGAGAGAGAGAGAGAGAGAGAGAGAGAGAGAGAGAGAGAGAGAGAGAGAGAGAGAAATGGAAAATAAAGACAGGATATTGCTTTCATTCTTTTTCGGTATAATCGACAGAGATTCGTCGAGTGAATAGAAGATTTATCCCGATCATGGCAACTGTTGGTTGAAAAAGAAGGGTGACGGGGGCAGGGGGGTTAAAAAAATATTCTCTTTCCTCTCGTCGAAATTTAGCTACGGGGTGATTTGATTGGTTTCCGTCGAGGGACATGGAGGTTCCCGCAGCCAGTCTCTCGCAGAATATAATTAATTTACGCGCGTTGATCGTGGAAGCAAGCTTTTCCTGCACGCGCAATTAAAATTACGCCGCCCTATTTCCGTTCCCCCTTTTCAGGGGGTGGCGGAGGGTAGCAACAGGGGGGGAGAAACGGGTCGCGCTCGCGCTCGCGCACAGTTAGCTCGGCGGTTCTCGTTGGTTCAACTCTGCGTCTTAAATTTTCCTCCCTCTTCCCGTCGCAATATAGTCCGTTCTTTTTATGTTGTCTTTTTTATTTTCTTTTCTCTTCTCTATTCATTCGCTCGTTCCTCCTTGACGCCGATCGAAGCGCAGAAAACAAAAGGTAAAAAGAAACCTCGCAGCCCTGGCGTTCCCTTTCACGGCGAACAACGAAAACCGAGACGGTAACTAACCCCTCTGCGCCCCCATTTTTCTCAACGTGTTGCGATTTGACTCCCTCCGATTGTAAGGATGTAGTTCTGCTTATTGGGTCGTTCGCGAAGTTGTTTCGTTTTTTCACAAGAGAATTTTTAATGTTTACAGTTACAAGAAACAATTTTCTGAGATTTTTCTGGCAGCTTTGAAATCCTATGCTCGTAAAAGTCCAGTTTCTTATTGGCATAATAAAACATTCTTTGAAAAAAAGAAACAATTTCTGGTGCGATCCAATATTACGTATTTCTAGAAAACCATTCAGTTTTATTCCAAACGTTTTTCGCGGGTGTTCGTCAGTTTCTCGAATTTCGTTGAAAGATTCCATGGGACGCGTGCGGTTTATTTAGGCCAGAAAGGGTCAGTTCGAAACGAACAGTGATCGAACGGAAAGTAAGAGGAAAATAATGTACAGAAGAGAATCTTGGCAAGGATTCGACAATTATGTTCGGAACAGTTTTGACAACCAGAGAGCAGAAATCGTCACAGCGATAGAGATTTACTTACGCGTTCACGGACCAGTTAAGTGTGTATGCATACGTGCCGTACAGGTACAATACGTTTCTATCCCAAGGGGTTTCCATCGCCTCTCTTTTTCTTCCAAGAGAAACAGAGAGGCTGATCAACCGTGTACCTTGTTCGCGCGGACCGAGTCTAATGGCATTATCGCTCGAACATAGGTATCAATTTGTTACTCTGATTTTCTTCGAGCAATATGTCTGACTAATGACGTACGTGTACCACTCGTGAAACTTGTGTGGAATCGTTCCAGACAACGAGAATCCGTTAAAGTTCCTTCTCGTCTGTCGGTTACACATATATCGTCTGCACATTAATATATATATGTATATAGGTATATCATATGTTTATATATATATAAATATATATATACGTATATATAGAAAGAGAAAGAGAGAGAGAGAGTGAGAGAGAGAAAGAGAGAGAGAGAGAGAGAGAAAGAGAGAAAGAAAGAAAGAAAGAGAAAGAGTAGGAGAGAAAGAAAGAGAGAGAGAATTTTTTATATAAGTATACATATATATATATATATACTTATATATATGTATATATATATGTACGTCGAGCCGACTAACTTCCGACAAAGAAAAATAGAACTCATTCAACACCGAGAAACGTTGAAAAAAGGGAAAACGAACTAAGCACCAATCCGGTAAGACACACCTATGGGCACTTAACTGTGGGTTCGGCATGTCATCCTAATCATGTTTACGAGCTAACATCGACATTCTAGAAACCTCGGTCGACACCCTGATCGCTCCCGTCAAGTCGTGACCCGTCCTAATGTAATTGCGCTCTCGCCGAAATTTATTTCTCGAATTTTCGCGAACCCGTGGCGTATTTTGTGTACGGGCGTACCGGTTCGGGGGAATCGATGATCTCCGTTTCGGCAGTAGGGGCGCGTCCACCTTGAACTTTAAGAATTCAGGTGGCTCGAGAAAAATGACTGTACGAGGCGATCAGAGAGTTCGGGCCTGCGAGGAAGATTTCACCGAGAACGTGGAGCGTGCTGTGTAACTTACCTCGTCAGTATCGGAGCCAACGAGGAAAAGGTCGAAGGGTATGGCAGCCACCAGGTCGATGAAGAACCAACCCTTCAGGTAATGGACGGCTATCTTTGCAGGATGGGACACCACTTCCTCGTTGCTATTCACGAAAGTCGTGCGAAAATTTATGATAATGTCCACAATGAACGTGACGTCGACTGAAAAACGAGAAACAAACGAAAATAACCAAAACCGTTCGTAGAGAGTACCGAGTCGAGTAAAGCAAACTACTCTGGGAAACACGCTCGTTTTTCCTGGACCCTGTTCGCCAAAAGTATTTGGTCGTGAAACACGATTCTCGTAAACGAGGCGAACCGATGCTCGAGCTTTCTTACAAAAATGGTAAATCACAGGAACGCGTAGCATTGTATTTTATCAAAAACATTTCCGGTCCTGAACATATTTCTCAAGGCTAGCGGATATAACATTGCGATCGTCTTGGTATAATATAATATAATATAATATAATATAATATAATATAATATTAGATCGATAAATAACATTTCTACTGTATGTTCTATTCTACCTACACGCGCAGTAGAACGAGTCGGTCTATGGTCGGACAAACGATACATATCGAATCGAAGAGCTATCTATTTCGGGCAAAACGTATTCGATCAAACAGAGCGTTTACAACCGCAACAGTCCCTGCATTTGTACTCAGAATCGTAGAAGAAAATTTGAACATAAAAATGAATATATTGTTTCCCTTGCACGACCGAGAAAGTCTCGATCGAATATTTTCTGACACGAGTGGAAAGACGAAAGTTCGACTCACCTATGAGGTCTATGATGACGATGGGATCTTCGCTGTACTTCTTATCCTTCTTGCTGTTGTATTCCGGATCCGACAGGACGAAAGCGGCGACGTACGGGGTGAACAAGGCCGTGTACAAGACGAGCAGCAATATCACCCAGTCCCAGACCGCCTTGAAAGGTGAATAGTGCAGTATGGTCCACTTGCCGATTCTAGGAGACTGTAATTTGTACTCTGGGAGGATGTCGTTTCCAAGGGACAGCACCTGAAGCACACAGTAGCAACGCCTTGGGAGAAAATTGTTGCGCAAACTGCTGTCTCGATCGAGAGAGGAGAACCTTGTTAGCTTAAGGAAGCACATTTACTTTTCCCTCTAGCCTCGTCTCTTTCCTTAGCAGAGAAAAGGGCTCGATTCTGTCGCGCGAAGAGAAAGTATTTCGTTACAGTCGTAATTCCGACGTGTAGTCGTTTTTTACGAACTCCGAGCAGAGACTAGCGCGCAGAATAATACCACGTTTTCCCATTTCCGCAGCTATCGACAGCCGCTTCTATCGGAATTGTTTCCACGGTTCGAGTATTATCAGCGAACGCCGGCAAAAAGGGCCGGCATCCATCGCTTCGGCCAGCCGAACACACATCATGTGCATTCGCCAGTAAACACGCGAATGAAAAAGCAACAGGGACGCTGTTGCGCGTTCCACATTTTCAATTACCACCTCCTCTGCCACCGTCTGTCGTAAACACAGCGAAAGAACGGCGCCCATTGTTGCGCGCCGAGGAAGCAGAAAAACACGCTTGCTCCGATTATAATACTTTCCGTTGCGCGTTGCCATCGAAGCAAACGGAACGCGACTTTCTGACAAAGGAAAAGAGAACGTGTGAGATGGTGAGCCGGCGGAGGGAGGGAGGGAGGGAGGGCGGGAGAAGCTAACCTGTCTGGCACAGTAGCGTTTCGACTTTCTGATCGGACTCTCTGCCATTTAAGCTGTTCGCGTGGATTTGCGGAGCCACGGTCGCCCAACGACGACCATAAGTAAACAGAGCCGGTCGCGTAAATCGCACACGTGCACTCGCGGTGGATTCAGTTGGCTCGAGGACCCAGAAGCATCGTCGGCGGCTTTGGCGGACGCCTTCTTCGGAGAGTCGGCTGTTGCGCGCGGGGGTGGCGAGAACAGGTGAACAGGCGAGAAAACGGGAGAGCACGCGGTCCGGGCGTATCGAGCGCGAGAGACCACCGTGTCGGAAAAGCGGCGGCAAAACGACTGTCGATCCCTCGAGCGAGAGGCGGCCGAGCAACCGAGAGCCTCGAGGAACCGGGGATATCGATCCGCTGGACGCCACACACGGCGTCGTCCTAAATACCGGGATATCGGTTGTTTACCACGCGGCACCCGACACTCGGCACTCGGCACTCGGCACTCGACCACCGAAGAAGAACCGGAAGAGGCCTGCTCGAGTGCTAGCCTCACACTGATGCAATGCGGACCGCGAAGGGGGGCGGCGTTCGATTGGCGAAGGGGAGAGCGAAAGTGCAACAAAGAGAGTGAGAGAGAGAAAGAGTGAGAGAGAGAGAGAGAGAGAGAGCGCGAGAGCGAGAGCGAGAGTGAAAGAGACGGAGAGAGTGAAAGGGGGAGAGACAAGAGGCACGCGTGTATGGGATAAGGCTGCCTCCATCTTTCTCTCCTATTCTAACCCCCTCCCCACTATCGTCACACCCTGCGCCGACCATGTTACAAAGTACACTACCTTAGCAGGGTTAGCCTTATTACTTTAATAGTCGCTGGCTCCGCGACCTCACCTAGGCCAATAACGAGCTACCTGGATTCCGCGCACCTGTCTAATGGCTACTAATCGCTCGAGGAACGCCGCCGTCTGCTCGTCCACCCTCGGTTGTCTAACTCTATTTACCCCCTCGAGTTAAACGAGTTCGAACTAGTCGCCGGCGAGGATTTCAAGAATTTCTCAACCCCCTCAAAGTTTCTTCGTCCTTGCGACGATCGTAATCGTTTTTTAAAAGAAGAAGTTATGAGTTGCAAGATACAGGAGCTGTTTCGACATTTATTTCGTGTCTTAATCTTCTCAACCCTAAACCTACTGAGAGGTAAAAATAATGTATTTTTTTTATATTTAAGAATGTATTTAGACGTTTTATCAGTATTATCATAATGCATGCTTGTATTTACTTTAATTATCTTTACAACTTCAATAACCTTATAATAAAAAATTTAAAAGCGGTCATTTTTACTAACTCGGTAGGTTAGTGTAAATTAATTGAAAATAATGTAACAGTACTTTGAAATCATTTGAGTGATTTTATTGCTTCGTATTTGATGTACTTAGTTCTGTCACAAATGCATTCGTGGTCTAATAATGAGTAAACAATGTTTTGTTCCGACGTAAAGGAGAGGAATGATACTTAACACGGCAAGTATCGATAATCAACCCCCAAAATTCCCACAATAGCAAAGACACTTAATTGACGAAACCGAATGTAGAAAATTAAAATTTACTATAGGGAATATTAGTTACATTCTTTTATAATTCCGAAATTCTTGTTTCGTTCAATTTATTTTATACAAGTGAATTTCGAAACTTACTTAGAAATTGTCGGCCATTTGTTGCCGACGCGGCATTCAACGTGTTAACAGGTTTGCCATAATCCAATCAGGTTTCCGATATAAACAGCTCGATTTTTAACACTAAGTCTACCGAACCGGTTACAATGGCCGGTTTTACACATTTCGTTCCGAAATTGATGAAGATATAGAGTCCTAGAAGATAGTTGAATAATTTTCATAATCTAAGCAATACACGTTAGTTACTTTTAGGGCTCGGAAGGTTTATTGTTAAGCAATTCATACGAAAAACTGTTCACTGTACACATTAAGATGAATTTCTTTGAACATCTAAATAAACCTTTTGTTATCCGAACGTTCACCTTCTCACAATTCGGTTGGATGAGCGAGGTTCTAGCGTACGCCAAAAGAACGTCAATTAGATTCAGTGTATACAGGGTGTCCTGAAAATATTGTATCTCATTGTTGGTTCACGTTTCTCGTCCATAACTTGTTAACACAGACACCGAGAACATTTTTGCTAAAGTAAAAGTTTAAACCATCTCTGTCGAGGGTTTGAAACATTTTTTTAAACACCCTATATATTTTCTGCGGATTCCGCGTGGATATCGGTAAAGTTTCCGTTTAAATTCAAAATCGGAAGTATTCGCAACTCGTCTGTTTCTCTCTTTCGCTGAATGGCGATGACGCCGCGCTCGATTTATTTTTCCTCGTTGCCGCCTCGCAGTTTATGGCCGGCCGTTTGTTTGGACACCGGCCGATTCGGTGCCAGAGGAACGATGTGTTTACCTGGCCAATGGTGGCTCCATCGGAAATTTGCACACTGCGTGCCATATATTACAAAAAGATCATTGCTAAAAGTTACAACTCCCTAGGTCTAATTCACAGAGCTTTTATATTATATTTTTTAGCAATATCGATACGCTTAGAATTCTTTATTATACTCTGACTAGATTGATCATGGAGCATGACTGTATCATCTGGTAGTTGAATGCCAAATATTACGGCAATAGTATTGAATCTGTTCTAATACATAAATTTCTTCGCCTAACAGCCTGCTACCGTGGATACCCAATGGCTCTCTTCGACCACAATTGTGATCTCATCCTTCGATATTCGAGTGTTTAGACACTGACTAATGGGAAAAAAATGTTCGATATTGTGTTTGTGAGCAAGATATTAAAGGAGCTAATTTCTTGTCCCTCGGTCATTGAATTATTCCCATTAAATGCACCTATCAGGCGAATGCGTAATTTCTCCCTGTTACATGCTGAATCAAACCGTGAAAATTATGGGTTACTAATTTCAACCTTTTGTACATGAATATTGATATTTCTGGCCAATCAGTTGTCCGTTTAAAATAACAGTTGCGAAGATTGCTCTGCTGATCAATTATCCGTTAGGAATAAAGCCAGATAATATTTATAGAGAAAATACTTGAAATACTATTTTAAATTCTTCAGAATTCAAATAAAATAGTATTTCAGATGCGACACAAATTATTTATTTCAGTAATATAATATTATTATTTTAATTATTTCAGTAAACAAATTATTTTATCTTGATAATGTAAAACGTAAAATAATATAGTTTATTTTGTAAAACATAAAATAAATTGTGAAAATAGTTAACAGTACGTAAAACGAAATGCAAATGAAATTGTTTATAATTTGTTATTATTATTATTATTATTTATGCAATGTATTCGTATGTAACAAAGTGCATCTTTTATGGTCGTTTATAATGCAGAAGATAAGTAGTTCGTTTTAGGTTACCAAAACAATTCCATATTGTTTGATGATAATAAATTAGATAAATAATACACTCTGGACACAAATATTTTCAATGCTTTTCAAATAAAATGCTATCTGAAATATTATCTCAGAAATCTGTTTCAACGAATCAAATATTTTATAATTAAAAGTACATCCTTACGAAGATATCAAACATTTTATTTCCAAAAATACATGCATGATCCGAAATAAAATATCTATTTACTATTTGCCATTTAAAATACTATTTTACCCAGCTCTGGTTACGAATGATTATTATTATCTGCATGAAATTTTATTTATGTCTCCTCCCTCGTATTCTTTTCCTTTTATAACAAAGGAATAATCCCGTAAATAAATGTATTATTATTATAGTTTAATATTCTTTATCCTTTTTTTTATAACATTTGTGTTCTCCGCCACTTCGTTCTAAATTGCGAATTGTTTCTACAGGTTTCTGGAGCGGATTAACCGCCCCGAACTCGGTTACACGATAGTCGCGTGTGTCCGGTAATCGACCACGCAGCGAATTACCAGGAAATTTCACCTACTTTTGCTCCTCCGATGTTCGACCGTGTCGACTGAACCTAGTTGTAACTTGTTACACGAGGAATCAATTTAACCGGCCCGGTCGATCGATCCGCGAGAGACCCGCGATTGTTAGCGTTTCCATAACGAAAAACAAACAATCGGTCTCCGAGAAATCCGGCGTCAAACGCTCGTTTCCGCAGCGAGATTTCTGCTCCGTGAATTTTCGATTGTGTTCCTCTCGACATTATGTAGAAACGAATGAATTACATATCCATAGACATAAACTTCTACCGCAGTTCAAACAGCTTTCAAAGTCTATAGCTCTCGAAAGATAAGCTCTTGCAGTGCAACGAGCCAGACAGGTGGTCGGACGTTTCATACAAGACCTAGCAAATACGAATGGTATTAGTTTCTTTTAAAGCGATAGAAAATTCGATTCTTCTGTTGCGAAAGTCTAGGAACGAAAGTAAATGAAGACATATAAGAAATAAAAATTGTCGCGCTCCATTTGGGAGATTAAACGTTTTGCATTGTAACAACGACTCGGATTTGCGGCGAACATTTCATACAAGAGCTACTAAATATTACTGTTATTAATTTCTTTTAAATTGAAATAGAGTTTGGTTCTTCTGTTATGAAAGTCTAGGAACTCTTGTTCCATAAGGGGTTATTGTAGTGTGAACTTTTGAAAGAAGATCAATGTGTTTTGCATATTCTTGAAGGATATAGCTTCAAAATTACACCTCTGGAACCTTACATGCGAACTCCTGAAATTATTGAAGTTATGGTTGAAAGACGCGACGACCTTATGTCATCGTCGATATACTAAGCTTAAAGGCATTTTTCTCGAAATTATGTTTTTCAGGACGGTATCCATGATATCTTCAAACCTACTTGACCAATTGTCTCAAAATTTTAAGTACGCATTTAGTGTATGTCTGACCGCAGACCCTAGCAGAATCAAACAAAAATTTTTATTTTTTTCTATTTTTTCGGCCTTCGAAATTTAACAAAACATGCAGAAATTTCGAAGTATCGTCACTTCTTCAATTATCGATTTTACTACTAGTAGTGCCTGCCATAGTCAAATTCGTACTAAGTAAGGAACTTTCACTTTTTTTATTTCACACAACCATAATAGTCGGAATCATGGACACTGTGAGACGACCTTTTTAAAAATCAACTATGTTTGAAAATACGTAGTGCCACTAATTTTAACTTTCTTTTGTTAAAAAAATTGCCAATTGGACTGTAAAAAGTATAATAGTTTCGTTGCAAAAATGTCTTTAACAAAGTAAAAAAAAAAGCACGCACTTCACACTAGAATACCGCCTTAACACCTTACGTTCTAAGAACGAGTCAGACTCATGATGAAGATTTCATATACGACCTATTAAATATGAACAGTATTCGTTTCTTGTACATCGAAATAAAATTTGATTCTTGAGCTATTAAAATTTAGCAATCAAAATAAATAATGATACAAAATGAACAAAAATTGTCTTGTTCTATTCGAGAAATGATTTAGAACGAAAAAGTGCTTATCACAAATCAGTTGTGAAAGAAATCATACAGCGCCGAATTTCCCTGACCAAATAACGTGTCCGAAAGATACCGTGGAAATAATCGTCCTTCTTCCAAATTTTCAAAGCTATTTCGTGATCCGAAATTTGTCCTCACTAGAAACTGCCGGGCTAACAATGCTGCCGTATCGCTGAAACTCCCAGCAGAGGAGAAAAGCGATTCACCCTTCTTGAGCTGGGGCGGAGACCGGACAGAGTCATATCTCGTGACGAGCGACCCAGGAAAATGTAAATCCAGATGGATTATCTTTTATTCATGCAGCCGATGCTGGCCCTGGCAGGTGAGCACGCGTTCCACCTGAGACTGTTGCAACTCCGTGTGCGGGGTGTGTGTGTGTGTGTGGGTCGGCATGCCTCGCGAGGTCGCGACCCGGCAGCCTCGTTTCAATGACCCTTCGTCATTGAACCGATCGAGAATGTTCGTTACGGAGTAACGAGGCAGGACTTAATGGGGGACGAGCCCCGGCCACGAGAATAACGAGGGGACTCCATCTAAGGAGCGTAAGCATAGTCTATTTCGACTGTTCGAGCTGCTACTTCTTCGAGTATTGCTATCGATTTCGACGTCCTGTCGCCACGAACTCGATGGAATCGGAGGCGGGGCTTGCGAAACCTATCGGCCGAGGGCTAGTCGATGTATCTAGAATTACCTGACGCGAATCGTTCGCATAACTGTCCCGGGAAGCTGACTCCGGCACCGGAACCCCGGGATTATTGGGTCAGCTGTCTTCCAGTCACAGATATCGACACATTTGCCTCGGAAAGTGTTCGATCGAACAAATTAACCCTTAACCGGATTAAGATGACCGCGTTGGCCCCACGCAACTTTAAACAAGTCATATACGTTAACTTAAAAATTTATATAATCCTCTATTAACTGATCAAGTCGACAATATTGCAACGTAAATTTACTTGCACTAGCTGATTTAGAAATGCGCATCATTTACTGAAACTGTAGAAATACAATTACTATTTTCAAATAGGTTCGTTATCGTGTTTATTTTGTACGAAGCTGTGTTCACGTCTTTATCACATTATACAACAATTATAATCATTTACGTGAAATTAATTTATACCTAAAGAAAAATAAGCTTCATTTATTCTCTACAGGAAAAATAACTGGCAGTAATCGGCACTCCGGGTAACGGTTAAGCGTTTGTCCCTGCAACTGCGCTGCGAACATCCCGAGAATCGAAAAAGAATGTAACCGTCGATGATCACTTTCCACGAAACGTGTTATTCCTGGCTCCAGTTCGAGAAATCGTTCGGGAAATCGTTCGAGAAATCGTTCGATGCTCGCTCGAGATCGATTAATTCTAATCCACGACTCCACTTGAGTGCAGTCTGCTGACCCAGTTCGAGACGTAGAAGCGTTTAATAGTTATAAATAGAGAGCGCGTTTGGAGGCAGGTTTTTCCATGGAGGTACGTAACTCCGGCGATACTGAGGCGAATGGAATCCTAGATCGCCGAAAGTCGTTCGCGCCGGTTCTGAATTGGGAGGGATTCGATTGCTAATTGGGACGCCGGTTGGCCCGGAGCGTTTCAGGCGCGGACTCTCTAATTAGAATGTCGGAACAGGATTCTCGATTAGAAGATGAATTACAGGTGACTCAGTCTCGGTATTCCTGGAAAAGTCAGCCTTCGGAGACTGAATGAAATCAATTCAGCTCGATGGGTGCGCGGGGCTAACCGTTAATTAGAGCGCGGAATGTACACGACGTTTCGATGAGGGTGTAGGGGCATGATCAATTAGAGTCGCGTGGGTCGACCAACAGGTCTGAGTGCCGGCGGTCATTAAATTCGAGCCGCCCGTGCGCGATACCGCGAAACCACAAATTTCTTCTACGGGTTTACGTACGGGCCATTGCTCAGATTTAAAACGCGCTGTTCCAGTATTCTCTCAATGTTCTACGGAGCTGCAGTAAGTTCTCCGCAACAGTCCCGCAGCTTGGAATTAAAAATGGACAACTTAGGAAAACCAGACCCGATTCTTCGAGTTCCTCGTCTTTATAGTTGCCGACATCTAGTGCGAGGTAGGGAGAGAAAGAGAGAGACAAAACTGAAATCGGGGCATTCGGCAAACTTAAAAACCAACGGCCAGCATATCGGTGCATATTGATGCCTTAACTTTTTTATTTCTAATTTTTTATAGATGAAAATTTGTTTAACATATTGGTCAGATTCTTCCAATTAAAATGAGACCAAACACGACATAGTTTAAATCATATTTATTCAATTACATCGTGATTGATTTTATTTTATGTAATCAGAAATATTTAGTCAAACTAATAATTATGTCTGGTCTCATTTTAATCAGAAAATTATCGGCAATACGATAAAAAATATCAGTTTTAAAAGTTGTTTTAAAGTTGTTATTTCGAGAATTCTAGTCAAAGGAGCCGCGTCGCTTGTCGCATCATACGCTTGGTCGAATCCGTCGAACCTTAGCATAGGCGTAAGAATAATGCATATAGGCGTAGCAATAGCACGGGGACAATCTCAGCAAGACCGTAAGATGGATTACTAGAATAGGAAGAATGGTAGAGTATCGAAGCTTTTGGCAAACATTAAAGCCTCTGCACTATAGTAACCAGTCGGACACGTGACGATGATTTCATACATGATCGACCAATTCATTTCGCCTAAATTGAAACGAAACTTGGTTCTTCTGTTATCAGAATGTAGGAATTAACACTAAACTTACCAAACAGTAAAATTGATTGGGGCACATTACTCTATAAAACTAAGAGGATTCAATCATTACTCATGGAAGTGTCTTCATAACTTTTATAATTCCAAAACGAGAAACTGGTCACTTGAATGTGGCAGATTTAGCTTTAAAGAAAATGAAGACATACAAGAAACAAAAATTGTCTCGTTATATTAGGAAAATTATTATAGACGAAGTAGCGACAATAAAATTATTACCTTTTAAGTTACTCGTATATATAATGCACGAGTAACTTAAAAGGTA
>CM052154.1:1721429-1737936 GCA_028455555.1 Augochlorella aurata
ATATATATATATATATATATATATATATATATATATATATAAATAAAAACACAAAATCTTTTATTTACTAATTCTCATAAAATTTCATAGCACTATAATGATTTTTATTTCAATTCAACTTTGTATAGCAGAATCGCAATTTTGGCAGAATTTGCTCCAAGTTGCTGGTAGGTACTTATATAGAAAACTTTGACAAGTGCTAGGAGTTAATCAGCAAAACAAGAGAAATACGATGATAAAGGTTTCATACAAAGGAATCAATGAGAAAAGATGCAACGAATAGCTTCGCTTGCATTAGTATGAGTATTATTTGATCGTTCACTGGCTTGCTCGACGAGTGTGTTTAACACTTTGCTGGTTTAAGAGGGGATGCCCCACTGGTTGGACTAGAATTTTGACAGTTATCGTAGACATTGTTTCGACAGTTATCGAGAGAATACTGTGTTCCGGTTTGCTTCCAGTTGCGTCCGATTTGTTTTCATTGGGATCGTACGAGAAATCGCATGGCGGATTATTCCCTTGCAGCATCGCCCGCACAAGCTATGCGGAAATGACCCCTTTCCCGTTAATATATGCAGGAGCTTGGGCTTGCTCACCTAAATTGTAAACCGTGGAGCTAGAGGAATCCAACCGATAACAGGAAGCGATTCATTTTCATAAACACCGAGATTTGTAAACGTGGAACACGGTTTCCTTCTGCGAAGTGAAAATGGAACGTGAACGGTCGAGTTCATCAGGTAACTTTGTCCCACCATGACTCGCTGTTTCCACTGAAATCTCGCTGCTCTCGTTCAATACCGTGAATAATAAAATTAATAGTTCAGAGTACCTATACTTGACTTGAGCCATTACCAGCCACAATTCAAAAATCAATAAAATTATAAAAATCTCTATATAGTGCTTTTATTTCAAGTTTATTTAAATTGAATTTAGCATTATTATTATTATTTATTTTCAAATTTGGCCGTCCCACTTTTGGGACATTGGTTGGATGAATTACTACAGATATAAAAAACTTAATATTATAAATTTCAATATATATTTGTGTCCTAAAAAAGGACAATGGCGGATATTAGGTTAAGGTAGTGAAACCGTGGGGTGATCAATTTCTGGACGTTTGGTTTGGTTCCAATCATAATTAACTTTTATTCGACAAATATAGACATATTACATTTTTTATTAAAAAATAAACAAATTTAATATGTCTTATTCGATAGATAGAAAGTTAATTGTATACAAAACCAAGCCAAAGCCACGGCAATTGGTTAGCCAACAGTAACTGGCTCCACCTCCCTACACTACGATTTCTGTCGCAGCTACGTTGGTCAGTTCTTGATCATTTTCCTAGTAGGACGAGAAAAATTGTGTCCTCAAATATCGAGAATTTGTTTTATCGAATATCGTGGGGTTGATTTATCGAGGAGCTCCTTGAAACTAATAATACACTTTATCGAGTAACAAATGAATGTATTTGAAACTTAAATGTATAAGTATGTCACAAGAATCGCGTTGTAATGTGTTCTTATGCGTCGTCTTCATTATAAGTTTGGTTTTTGTTCCGATCGATTGTGGACAAATTTTGGGCAGTATTCGAACGAATGGTTTGAAATTGCCTTAATTGGAAGATCGGTAGACTGTCTTCCCGTTCTTACGAGTGTTCTGTCGCTGAATTCGCTCACAGAGTGTGCTAAACTACAGTAAATTCTACCAAATTGCCCCTCAGCTTGGAAACAAAAATAGACAAATTGAGAAGAGGTGATACGATTATTCGGGCCTTGCTGCTCGTACCATTTTATTGGTCATCGACGACCATAAAAACCAGGCATAAGGCTCGTATAATCGTATCTCCTCTTTCCAAGTTGGCCATTTTTGTTTGCAAACTTAGAGACAATTTGGGAGAATTTTCCGTATCGCAACCAACCGCGACGAATTTTACGTTCGGTCTGTTTTAGGTCGAACATATCCGTCTACTTACGTTTCTAGAGTTCGCTAACGGAAGAAATCGATTTTTTTTCGATTTAGAAAAACCAGATAACAGTACCATCAATCATATTGTCCAATTGCGGTAGATCTTTTCTCACGTGCATAAAAACTTCCATGGAACGAGCGGTTTAAATTTACTATTCAAACCGCGCGTTGTTATCGCAAGAATCAACACAGAGATCGAACAATGTTTTCGCGGGAAAAATGGGACGGGTTTGATGCTCTCGATTTAGACTTGGTCGTTCATCGGCGATATTAAAACCGCGCGAACTCGTCCTCAGGCCGATACAGGGGTCCGGGGATTCACCGGAGACGCCTATCGACACTTGGTCGCACGCGGGATTCCGAAATGAGGTCGCGGCGTCCTTGTTCAAATGTAATCCAGCCCCGATGAAAAGGAAACACGGCGTCGCGGCGTCGAACCGTGGAAAACTCGAATTCCCCTCGAGAGTCTACGCGTTGGAAATAACACGGGCTCGTTTTAATGAAAGCGCGGGTGGCCAGGGTGGTATTTTCGCTCGGATACACATGCTCCTCGCTCTCCTCTGCTCCTGCGTGCATATATCTGCGCCGAAACGGAAGCCGAAACAGCAAACGCGACGCGGTTCCGTATTAATGGGCCCATGAATACTCCCGCGCGCGGCGCTTTGATTTACAGCTTGGTAATGTAACGAGCCGTGTTACGAGGACTGGACACGGGGATCGCGCAATTGCTGAATTTACCGTGGCACCGCGGCTGCCGCGTAAACGTAACGATTGGTTCATCTTTTTAATTACCGCTGAATTATTCAAACACGACTGTGCTACAACGTTTTCCCTTCATCATAGATTTTGCGATTGCAGCGGGCTCGGTCTCGGTCGCGAACAGTCTGTTGCACAAGAAATCGATGCGAAACTTCCACGGAAAAGGAGGAAAGGTGTCAATTAAAAAATCAATAGTGGGTTGATTCGATTACTGGGAATGCCATGGTTCCGACAGCCGTCGAAGACAATGACAATGTCCTAGCAGCCGCGAGAACAATCGAGTCGCGCGCGCGCCCGATGGGCGACGCGATCGTAAACGTCAGATAGGCTCGCTCGGAGGGATAATAACGTGGAGTGGATACGAACATCGATCACCGTCGACAGGGTCGACTCGAACTTCTGCTTCTTGCCCTGGACGAAAAAGGAGCGCATCATGGTTGCCGAGACTTTCAGAACAAATTCCAGAGTCATTCTCCGAGTCGGCTGGCTCGAGTGGTCCGGGCGTGTTTCCGACTCGGAAGTGAAAATAACCAACGTTCGAGGAACCACCTGTTTCACTGTTGCTCTTCACCGACACCCTTCGCCTTCTTCGCCGAGCGCCTCGACGCGGATAATCGTCACGAGCACTCGATGAGGCCGAGCAGAAGCCAGTCTGTTCGAGTCCGCGACATTCTCCGCGGACCAGGTAGGCGCACGCGAATCGCCCGACTCCACGGAGCTTGGAACTGCTTCAGGAAAAGAAGACGAAGAAAGATCGCGAGAACTCGACGACCCGCCACTCGAGAACGACTCGAGAGGATGATCCGTGCAACGACGATGTTCGAGCGGTTCCGGTTCTGCTCATCCTCGAAGTCCGACCGAGCTCCGATGACCTTGGTCGCCGATTCCCTTTCGTTCCCAACGAGATCGGTTCATCGATACTACAAGATCTTGCGGCTTATCTTGATGGTACTTTCAAAGCCGAATCCAATTAGTCGGAAACCCTATTCGCGATGTACAACCGAGTGATCTCGTTGTCGTTCCGCAGCGCGTCATTCATCGGCGAAGAATGGTCGGTCCCGGTGGACTTGCCCGCACAAAGAACAAACTTCCCCGATTATCGGGTCTATCGATCGCGTCGCTGATTCCGGGTCTCCTCCTCCCCCTGCACGGAGTAGAGCACTCTTCTGAATGGAATCGAAAACTGCTCGATAACGATGACAATCTGATCGTCGGAATCGGAAGAAACGCTCCTCGCGGCTCCAGACAACGGGCAATCGATCGCGCAGGTAGGCGAATCGCGTATCGATGTCAATTTTCTTCGAGCTGGATCCGCTCCGGAAGAATCCGCTGGAAGCTTTTCCGAAGCACGTCGAAGAGCAGAGAACAGGGCCGAGGCCTTCGACGGAGACAGGGCCGAGGAGAATTCCAGTGCGACAAGATCTAATTTCGGCGGAGCTTCGTCCGTGCGATCCGCGGCCGCTCGCTCGCGTACGCGCGCTAAAACTAAAGGGGAAGCCGACGTTTCGGCGAGCCAGACGCTTTCGGAAAACATCTGCTCGCCGACGATCGCCGAGCCGAAAGCTACATAGATGTCACGCGGGGCAGGACGAGCCGCGTCGTTTTATTGTCCGTCGATGCGACGCCAGCGTCGCCAGCGACTTCGATAGCGAACACCGGGAACACCGACCTGACGACGCACGAATCTTTTCGAGGAAAGCTCGCTATTTTCTACACCGACCACGAGGAACCTACTTCTTGGAAGATGGGTACAAAGTGTAAGCCGTAAAGAGTGAAAAAATGAACGCAAAGCTTGGATTTCTGGTGGAGAACGTGCGATTCGGTGCTCGAGACTAATAACGATTGCAGAAACGTCATTGTAATAATAAATAGAAAGTGCTGTAGAATATGTTTCGTTGGGTGCTCGACAGTGGAAAAAGTGTTCGAAACCTTTCGCGATTGTAGAAGCCCACTTGTAACGAGTGACGTCGAGTACGAAGCTATTGTAACAAGTACAGTGTCGACATTTTTTTTGAAACTGTTCGACGGATGTTGAGCGTGTCTGCGGTTCACTTGCTAACCCTTTGTGTTCAAGTAGCAACTCCCAGGCGTCATTAAAAATTGTAATATCGCGTTTCAAAATAATTTAAAATTATCAAATTTTTATATATTTAAAAAACTGTTACAAGTGTAACTGTCGAAGCAGTCTCAAAATTCAATTTCCTATGTATAAAATGCACCAAGATATTTGACTGGCGATAACCTGGTAACCTGATCAGAAAAACTGTCATGTATTTCGAGTTAAAATGGCTCCTACTGCAAAGGGTTAACACTAAAGCTACCACGGTCAAAATGACCGATTCTTAATTTCACGATACTACGAACTCTAGACCTTCCCGTGGAAAATGATTGAATAAATTACATTATTGGAGCAAGTTTTACAGTTAAGACTTTACAAAATCCAAATGAAGTCTGTCTCTTCACTCTAATGAGTCAATGCACACCAGTTGCCATTACTGCTCGATAGATTTAGTGTTGACCGGAATGGTGTGATTACACGAAATGGTACGATGTAAATAATCGATAGCATGGAATGTCTTCTCCGTTTTATACTTCGAATGTCGTAGGTGATCGAATACCGTTCAGCGATAGCATGTGGCTATGTATGCACGCGAAACCTGGGGATTATCGATGGATTTTGTGTCGATCCTTCAGTATACCACGCTAATCTTGCAACGTGACCGACATCAGCCTCGCTACAGGGATTATCGCGCACGAGGCTTAATTCCCTGCACCCTGTCGAATTCTTTAATTCTCTGATTAATGAACTGCAACCAGCCCCTTCTCTGCTAAGCTTTTTCGCTTTGGAGAGACAAGAATTACAACGCAGTGTTAACGGTATTTGGAAATTGCAAGAAACTGATTTAACACGATTTTTTTTCCAACACGAAGAGTTGAATACTCAATAGAAGATAAGCGATTGCGAAGGATTACTAGACTGCGAATCTTCATGCAAAACAAAAGTTTTTCAATCGCATGAAACAGAAGCTGACGCGTTAAGTGCCAAAAATTAATCCCAAAATTTGCCACAATGTCGAAGTCATGTAATTAGTTAAAACAAAACTAGAAAGCTGACATTTATCGTAGAAAATATTAGTTTAATTCTTTCGTATTCTAAAAATCTTTGTTACATTCAGTTTGTTCGTATATATCACGGTAAAAATGAATTACAAAACCTAGTTAAGAATTAGTGTCACGCTTATGTAACGACACTGAACGTGTTAACAAGTTACATATCATATAATAAGTTACAAGATCATATAATAATTCGGTATAATACAACCAGGTATCATATGTGAACAGCTCGATCTTTTAACTCTAAACAATAATCAATTTTACATATCTTGTTTTAAAATTGCTAAAGTTATCAATATAGATACCTATTTTTACAATAACAAAAACAAAAATTATGTTGAATAATTTTAATAATAAAAATTATGTATGAAAATTATGTCGAGAATCAGTGAATCAAGTATACAGTTTGTAAAAGGCTTGTTTTAAATCTAATAACAACAACAAATGTGTCAATCTTATCGCTATTGTTGTCAATGAATGTGTACATAATTATGGACACGAAACAACTTTTACATTGTTACTGAAATCTAAATGAAAACTAAACAAAACATTAGTTCTTTTTTTTTTAAATAAACAGAGTTTTTAGCTAAAGGAAATCACCTATAGTGCTGTGAATAATTATAAACTCAAAGTAACTTCTGCATTTTTACTGGTATTTAAACAAAAACCGAGAAAATCTTATTTGTATATTTGTACTTGCATATTTCTATTTTCTATTAATTTCAATATCGTGTTTTGTTAAGTTTTTGTTTACCACTAGAACTGCCGAGCCCTAAACGTGACTAATGTATTTTGTTCTATAACAATAAATTTCTAACAAAAATCAGGGATCAATCATATTGACTGGTTTGGTAGTTCTAGTATTAAATATCACTAATAATGTAAAGGTTATTCTAATAATGAGTCTTTAATTAATCGCACCACTCTATGTCCTGTAAAACGGGTTAGTCGAACTAAATCTCGATGAGTATTGTGAAACTATAAAAACTCCACACATTTTTTAACACCAAACCTACCCAACCGTTCAATATAATCAGTTTTACATATTTCGGTTTAAAATTTCTGAAATTATAAAAGCGCTTTCATGGATAATGATTGAATAATTTTCTTAATCCAACATACATAATAAAAATGGCAAAAGGTCTAAAGGTCATTTTCACAAAGTAACGCACGTTAGTTACTTTTACGGGTCGGCAGGTCAAGCAATTCGTACGCAACGTTGTTTATTGTAAACATCAGGGAGGATTTATTTTAAGATTGTATCTAAATAAACCTTCTGCTTTCCGAACGATCGTGTTATCGCGATTAAATCGGATAGCCAAGGTTTTGCTACACCCAAAATCTCTTTCTGAATATTCTTTGATTCTTCTGTTTAGTATTTCGCATAGTCACCCTTATTACGAATGCGGAAAATCCGTAATCTAGCGATCAAACTTTCAATTAAACTTTTAAAACTTGTTTTCTGACACTTTAGACAAAAATAGTGTCGAATGCAAATTCTAAAAGCTGTTTCTCAACATCATTGTGTAGGAGTCGGCATTTCTGATGTCTTTGGATTAGGAGAAAATCAGTCGTCGGTCGACCGGGATACAGTCTTCGACAAAAATGTTTTAATTTTAAAATTAAGTGTCGGTTCGTCGAGTGACATATATCGCCTATAGTCGCAAGGCCGTATGTACGAAGCAAATTTTCAAACTCGATTATTTCGAAAATTAAGTCCCAAACAAAAAAGTTATTTTATATTTCTTTCATGTTTTTTTTTTATGGGGTATCACCCGATGCTCGCTTAAACATAGTTTCTGGCACGCTCTGTATTTTTTCATCAATTGCTGCAGTCCACACTGCGAAAGTAGTAAAAGAGTACTCTTTTTTTAGAAAAAAATCGAGTATTAGATGGGTTAGCAAGGTTATATCGTTGACAATTTTTGTAGAAATTTCAATCGAGCTGTATATGCAAATGATAGACAATTTCAAAGCATTGCCAAATGAAAAAAGTGTATTCAACATTAGCGGGAGCAATTAGAGCAAAAAACTATTAAAAAACTCTATAAATCTTTGCCAAAGGCAATGATCACTATTAATAGATTTAAACGAGAAGCCACAAAATATTAAGTATGAAATATCGTTCGTTGATTTATTGCTGTACATAATTTTTAGTTAAATGTGCTATCATTTTATCGCACTATATTTCAATACAAATTCTTTTTTTCTAAATAAAATTGTTTAATCTGATAAAATTTAATTTTATTTCACTTGTGTATGTATATCGTGGCGTTCTCCAAATTTGTATAAAAACAAAATTCTGTAATGTTAAATGAATAAAAATCACTTAATTTTAAAGTGCGCTATCTGTCACGAATTATAGCTTAATTGGTTAAAGCAGTTGCTCGGCAAGCGAAAGATCCAGGATCTCGACTACTCATTTTCTCCTATAATTAATAAAATTAGTACTGAATGTAAATTTTAAAAGGGGTCTCTTTCGACCTCTTTCGTAAAAATAATGTTAAGCAGCTTGGTAGTGCGATACTCCGCTGGTATTGAATGATAATTGTAAAAAGTGACTTCCGATCTCTTTGGTAGAAATAGTGTTAATTAGCATGGTAGTACGATACTTCGTTGGTATTGAATGATAATTGTAAAAAGTGACTTCCGACCTCTTTGTTAAAAATAGTGTTAAGTAACGTTGCGATGCGAGATACTCCGCCGGTAAATCAAGATGGACAGACGGGTCCGATAAGGCGTGCATTTCGCAGACACCGAAGAATCCCCAAACCAGGACAATACGTGGCACGTCAGCTGAACGTATGCAACTCATGCGAGTTATACTCTTCCAGTCGGCTGGGCTGCTTTCGGCCAGACCGCGAACGTTTTATCAGTTTTCTACTTGGCGTAGCAAACGTGGTTTAACCCAGTTTACGCGTCTTGAGAAAGGAACTCGCCGCTTGCGTGACAATAATTGCTCGCATTTAAATCGCGCCTTAATTGCAGCCTCCGATCCATTATCAACCGATCGATCGCATAGTGTTCCGTTTCACCTTGCACTAGCCGATCTCGTGAATATTTTACGATTTGTAATCGCGTACCGTCCGTTCTCTGCGCGGTAACGAAGCCCCGACTTTTCTCGAACAAACACCGACGTGTTGGTTTTAATTGGATCATGTAAACGCTACAGGATTACTCAGGGTGCGAAAACGAGGCACGCGTGTGCGGTCGGTTCTGGCCGCGGGACGCTTCGTTTTCGAGATAATCGGCTTCGGAAATGAATGTTGAGTTTTAATTGTCAGCGGAAAAGAGAAACGGGGTAAGAGACACGATATTTATTATCGTTTTCCATTGCACGGAAAGCTCTCGGACGAGTTTCGTATCGGACAGGTGCTTTTTAAGACTTCCAGATGAGAATGTTCTCGCTAAAGCAACACGGACTTCCCGCTGAACGCGATTCCACGAATAATTTCGACTCTCGAATGATTGAACTTCTTTTCATAGAGCTCGATCTATTTATATCTGCGATGCGATTCATTACATGGGGGGAGTCGAGCTACGCGTTAGCTTGTTACAGGAACAGATATCTCTCTCTCTCCACCTCTCCCCTCATTTCGATAACTGTTTCGCGGTCTGGATCAATTTTTGAACGGTCACTACGGAAACCATCGCGATCCTTATCGCGCCTTCGATTCATAGCTCTAAATTGTTAGCGTTTCAGCGTTTTTTTCTCGCCTAATCGAGTCAAGTTTTCTTTTATTTATTTGAAGCCTTCAAATCTTCCGGTAATTTATTTGCTTTACTATATACATGTAGAAATGGATCGAGTTAGCTGTGTGTTTAAATATTGTATATAACTTAACAAGTGTTGTAAGTACTAAACATTAAGATTGCATTTTTTAAGAAAAGACAAGATTTATGAATATGCGAAAATATTAGGCTTAACCAACATAGTTTCAACGCTGGCTGGATGATGCGGTTTAAGTTTACGTAATTGTGTATACAAAATAATTCTTTGATCATCGAAGAGAGGACAGTGCCGGACAATGTATTCAATATCCTATAAGACACTGTCGCACATACGATTGAGATTATCTACTAAACCAATCCGCGAAAGAGAAGCAGTAAGATTGTAATGATTAGATATATAGCGGTTGGTCGTAACAATTAGATTCCGAGGAAGCATCCCTCTCTTAAATCAAGGGTTAGCAGTGTCACGAAAAATCTTCTCGAAATAGATTTTACCCTTATTCAACCCTTGTTCCAAGTTGTGTTTCACAGTGTTACCAAACATGATCTTCCTGTAACCATCTTTGTAATGTATATAAGGACTATATAGTGAGATCTTCGAGTGGGTTTGCATTACACATATATTTGACAATCATACCAATTCTTTCATTGTCCAGAATGCTGATATGTGACGGAATCTAGTAGAAAAAGAACCCTTATCACAGTTATTCTGGGAGAAGTCCCTTTTCCTTTTAATTTCAACAATACAAAGGTTAGTCATAACATATGCAGAAGACTTACAGAGTGGACAAGGGCACACTAAGAGAATCAATTAACATAAATTGCTCTTTACCGATATTATTGAGAACTGTGTCCATAGCATTATTTATCGCGACATACTCAGCAGTATAAATCGATGCATTGCCATTAAGAAATTACGCAAGCCGTACCCACCGAAGAGGTATTTACTATTTTACTAGCATCTCTAGATAAAGAACAGGCTCCTTTTTTCTGATAAATTGGGAAGTCTCATTAGTAGGGTTATTTGAGATTTTAATTTTATTATCAAAAGAAGACTCAAAAGTAACCGAACTGCAGCTGAATAAATCATATTTGCTCTTGGGAAAAATGTAATTTGATGACCCTAAAATACAATCAAGCCATATCTCAAAGAATTAGGTTCATTCAATGGAGGGCAAGTGAGCGAGACGGACGGACACCTAAATCGTGGACGCTATTACTCAGTTCGTTAGCCGATTCTCCGTTACGCCAAGTTAACCTTGTAACGCATCGATCGAAGGCTCGTAAAGGTCACGTTGAACGCACTATTGGCATATCGCGAGCACACTCGACGATCCCCTTCGTCACGCCCCAGAGGGGCTCCTCGATCGAGATGAACGGCGGGATCAAAAATACGCATGGCCGTCAAAGATTCCTTGGACAATCGAAAGCCGCGATGCGTCGTTCGTATGCCTCGGTTATCTGTGCCTCGTCTTATTCCTCGTCTCGATCCATTTTTCATGAAATCGATCGGTCGTGGTACGACCGATCCAATAAAACTCGCTCGCGAATTATTCACGACGGCGACTAAGAGTTCGGAAATTGTATCTCGAGCTTTTTACCAGCCCGAGTTGATATGCCAGGCGTTAACGGCTTAATCGACGAATAATTAACGCGACTTCTTCCCGAGACAACGACTACACTTGTTTGCTACTTCGCTGCGGGAAAAACTGTCAAGGAGGAGTGCAGGAAACGCGACGAACTTGGCCGAGTGTTTGATAATAAATGTTTCAAGCGAGGACGAGCTTTGAATCCGGAATCAGTGCTTATTATTAATGATTCTCCGCGATATTTTCGACAGCCCCGAGGCGGCGCGACGTGACGACGCTTCTACGACCTGGCCTAAAAAGCTCCTCGTCGCGTGGTGTGACGAAGCTGATCGCGCAAGAAAACTGTCGCCTGGTGCTACTCCGTGTTAAGCATAAATAGGGTACAGGACATGATGACGTATCGCAGGACTGCCGTGTCCCATTCGAGGGGCGCGCGTCATCACACAGTGCATTATGGTCTGAATCGAGATAATTTTCGGCGAAAAATCAATTTCTCAACTTTAATTTATGGAAACAGTGTTTCTTCCTACGAACTGGTAATCCTTTGAATCTTCGATAATCGGAATATTACTTTTATTAGATAACTGTTAAAGTGAAAATTCTGAAATCGGAGATTAAATCATTGGATTTAGTTACACTGTTAGGAGCTTTAAAATACTAGTTTGTTCTATATCTTGACGTTTAGTAGTGCTTATATTTTAGTTATTTAATTACGGTTTAGGCAAATTTTAATTAATATATAAGTAATACAAAGATTATTATATTGTAGACTTTAAGAAGGCTTTGAAAGAAACGATAGAATGTTGTTTGAGCGCCGAGCGTTGGTGGAGAGGCTCAGCTCTGCCGGTTCCGCCTCGAAAGGGGCGATCGATGAAAGAGACCGAAGGTGGACGAAGAAGGTGGACGATGTTGATGAAAAAGTGTTACTTTATTGAGAATCGTGACTTTGAATATTACCGCCGCACTGAGTTGAGTTTAACAATGCCGCTCGTGCGAGAGTTGACGAGACGGGCAATTGTTAACGAACGATACTTAGAATGGCGCGCGACGGTAACAGAACGAAAGAGAGTAAAGATCGGCACAAGTTGTAAGCTTGTGTCCGATCCGTCCTGATTCTATGAATACTCTGATTAGTGCGAATTCGGCGCTCACGTCCTGGCGTCCGGGCCAGCGCGTGAGAGGGTTTGGCTCGAAGATTATTGGGCGCGATCGATCACGCGATCGATCGAGCGAGCGCGACAGAGAGAGCCGTTGACAATGTGAAGGACGACGTTAATGTTATAGAGACAGAATTTGATGTTAGATACGTGAGGAATGCGACCAAAAACAAACTGAGATACGCGGAACGATCATGTGAGAGGGACAAGAACAGACGCCGAGGTGAGAAACGCAAACAAGAGACAGGGCCGACGCAACTTTCAACGGTGCCCGATTTTCAGTACAAAATTATCACAAATTGGCGTTAACAAATGTGTTAGACTTCAGATTTGTTTCATATGAAAGCTTACAGTATTGCGAAAAGGATCGTATAAATTGTAGCTGCGATTGGCTGCGATTTCTAATTTGATGTGGATTTTAACAAACTGCGACGCAGCATTTTCAATGTCGCAGCTATGATCGCGACTGATTTCTTCGAAAGATGAAGAGCAAGGGAACGTGGTTCTTATGTATTGTTTGTAATGCAAATATAATAATGTATAATATATATATATAATAATAATATATAATATAGTTAAAAAACAAGTACAATTTTATTATAAAAAGATTCATAATTTTTGAGGTAATCAAGGTAAATCTGCTATATCTTCTTCCAAAAAGCTTGTCATAATTCGTAGCAGATCTTTCGATGACTATCGCAACATTTTCTCTACCGTTATATTATAATATATCAGCGATTTAGAAGGGATGCACTAGACTTGATTCAAAACTATGTTGCATCGCTTATGTGCAAAGTTCATCAAGAACAGTAATATATATTTTAATGGTAGAACGTTCTAGAAATGGTTTCTTTTGGGATAAAGAATACCATATGCTACTATTGGTATTGTACAATGAGATAGCTGGCAAGTTAAGATGCTTTGTTGTTATTATCCTGTAGATTTTCGATTGTAGATTGCCCACCTTTGCTTCAACAGAGGAGACTGGCAAGTTATTTCGAATGTTTGTGACTTATTGTTGCTGTCTTATAAGTTTATTTTCAATACTTAATTTCGACTAACGGCTTGTTAGCCAGTACATTTCTTTTCGCTCTGGTTTATGCGATCTTTTTGTTGATTAATGTGTTGTTTCGAAGTATGTTCAATGCCTAGGTAGAGTCCTAGGTAGAGTCCTATAGACCTAAAGTAAGTTTTACATTTTTACTAATACTTCAACAAAACGAAAAAGTATATTTCTATTTTCCATTATCTCTAATATAGAAAAATACAAATTTACTATTTTGCTCAGTTTTTGTTTAAACATCGCTAAAAATGTAAAAGTTACTTTGAGTCTATAATTATTCTCATCACTGTATGCCTTTTTGTAGTACGATTGCATTTGTCGTCATTGAACACATTTTTTCTTGCTGATAACCATCCTTCCAGAAGGTGTATATGTGTTTGTAAAAAGTTATCTGCTTCGTCTGGATTATCATGTACTGCCAAAATTGCTGTATTGTCAGAAAATGTGTAGTTTGAGCTTTCTTGCATTGTTCCTATGCTACTGTATACGAAGTGTAGAGTGTGGATCTTAGCACACTTCCTCGTGGCACTCCGATATTTATAAAATCAGAGAACGAATCTTTCATTTTGACGGTGAATGATCGGTTGCTTAAATAGAATTGTACAAGCACGCGTATTACATCTGGGAAGTGCTTCTTTATGACCTTTAGTAGACCTTCATTCGATACATTATCGAATGCCTTCTCGATGTCCAAGAATAGGGCTGTGTTTTTTTTTTATGTTCAAAGGTTGCATTGATTTTATCCACTATTTTATGAATTTGCTCAATTGTGGCATTTAATATCTTTGATATTATTGGTCCACGTGACAAAGGTTCACGAACACTTTTTCTTGGTTTTTGTAACAAGATTTGTATAAGTTTCCATATACTTGGAAAGTGTTGTATTCTAAATATAGCATCAAATATTATTGTAATTATTTTTATTGCTTTTTTATTCGTTCATTATTTTATCGTTTATCAGATCATGCCCCGAAGGTTTATTTATTTTTATATTTTTGTTTGATTTCCTTTTCTGTAAAGCAAGATATTCTACAGCTGTAGTCTAAGTTTCCAGTCGGTTCATGTATGTATTATTGTGTCTTCGTTTAGTATGCTTGGAAAGTTTGCGTTTGCAAATGTCATGGCCCGGTCAGTTGTGGTTTTTGTCCAGAAGCCACGTAGATTTTTAAGCACTTGATTTTTCGAATTTTTTCGTCACTTTTCAAAGTGGATAATTAGCTTAATAGTAGTACGGTGATAGTGATGCAAGACATTTATTCATTACTATATTATTGTGATCCCGTATAATCTTCTTTAACTCTTTGATACTTTTGTTTAGAAAGCGTTTGTGATGTTTTATGTTTTCCCATTGTGCTTTCAGTTTCCTTTTCTGGCTTACTTTTTGCAGAATTTGATTTGGATAGAAGAGTCTCTTTGTTCTCTTTCCTATGGAGATAACGGATGATGTTTGTTTTAGTTTATGTACTGCGTTTTCGATCTGTTTATATTACAGTTTAACGTTTCGTTCACCGTTATTTCCCTCATTTTTTCGAACTTTTCCCAGCTTTGGTATTATTGTAAAGTTTCACTGTGTCATCATGTAGCACTGGATTATGTGAGAAGTCTATAAATATTGGGTGAGTGAACTGAACTCAGTTCAGAACTGGAGTATAATTTAAATAGATTTTTTATTAATATTATTTTAATATTATTACTATTATTTAATATTATTATGTTTTTATATTATAAAACTTTCATTATAGCGAAGTCTAGTACATCTGACGTTTCACATTTTGCTGTTGGCCAATACGTTCGTTCACCAGTTAACCTCTGGATAAATTTCTTTTCTATTTTCAATATCGGTGCTTTGCATTACAGTCTCCTGCTACCAGTTTACGTTTTGGAGGAGAGTAAACGGCTGCTAGTTGGATTCCAGTATTTCTTCTTCTTAATGTCATTGTTGATTTTTTTATTGCAGCGATACGGTGTAAGTGATGCCTGATGCTGCTTTTAATGATAACTGCTGTTCCTCCTTGTGCTCTTCCCGAAAAGTATTCGGTATCATAGAGAGTGTAATGTGGAACTTTTACATCATTTTTATTGGTGAAGCGCGATTCCGATAACAATACTATGTCAATTTCGTGCATGTAGGTAATTGTTTGGAACAGTAACAGGATACAACAAAAGTTACAGGAACTGTGATTAATTACTATTAATAACAGGTTTTGTTAGTGCCGTTTGCATTGTTAGAATTTTAGTTATGTGATCTGCGTTTTTGATAGAATGGATGGTGTTAAGTTAGTTGCGTTATTAGTGTTCCGTTGATCTATCAGTGGTTCAGGTATAGTGTTTTCCCAAGCTATTACGTATGAATATCTCTTGTATCCTGATTCTATGTATATGGCAATTGGTTGTGGTCAGGATTGATAATGTTGCATGTATTCTGGTGTGATCGATACTTATTTCACATAGTACTGGTTCATTTCTTTCTCTGAATGTAGGGAATAATGTTTGCTGCATTTGTTTCCGGACGATGCAAGACTGGTAGCTTGCGGGATGGTTTCCTTGGCAATTATGACATTTAACTATTTATACTTTCTTTTTCTCCTTCACATCTAATGTAGGCTGGTTGCTTACTGCAACAGTTTTTAATGTGGTCGCATGATTGGCAGCAACGGTATTGCGATATATCTCATTTGGATTTTGAGGGTTGGATTCTAATTGTGTTTAATCCTCGGACGATGGACCATTTTAACAACTATAATATACTATACGCTTCACGATGATTCTGATAATTCTTATCTCCATTCACTAATTTTTCGAAATATATTTTTCAAGATTTTTCTTATAGAACCATTTACTATTCCGGCTGTTTCTACCGTAACAACAATTTGTTTTATTCAATTTTCGTAAATTGAGTAATTAGGCGACAATGAAAAGAACACTGAGTCTAAATGATCCGGTAATCGCAGGTAGTGGGTTTCCGAATCTTAACCTTCAAGTGGTGACCACTGTTTTAATATCACTAATGGTAACATAACGTCAAATATACTGAGTATCAATCATGGCGACTTGATGTTAAATAGATTCCCTATCAATAATGGTGACCTGACGCCAAATAGACTCCTTATCAATAATGGTGACTT
>CM052154.1:1738036-1841200 GCA_028455555.1 Augochlorella aurata
ATTTGACTTGAAGTCATCACGATAAGGTATCAATTTGACGTAAATACATCTCCACTAGCGTTGGGAGTCAGTTTGACATACGTCATCACTCTAAGGTTAAAAACAACCTCGTGTTGTGTTTTGGTTTTAAACGTGTTAGGGCGCTTCTGTGAGCTACTATATGTACCACAGCAAGCTTTCACTACTTTATACTTTGAAAATTGCATTTTGGTCAACTTTTGGGGACAGGTAAGCACTATTCGTTGCGACACTGATTGCGAGCAAAGACTTTGGCCTGGTTCTGTTCCGTGTTGAGATTCGACCGAGTCGAACAATAAATACGGCGCAGGACACGATGACGTATCGCAGGAACGCGACGACTCGTTCGGGGGACGTCGTAAAGCAGGATTGCCGACGAGCATATCCAGTTGGATGTGTTTTCAGGCATCTAATCCGTAAATACGGACACTGGCTCGCCGGCCATTCTCAGACGAAACACAGAAACTCCGGGCCGTGTACACAAATGAAATCCCCCGGCAGCAGCCTTCCATAAACGAGCAGCCGTCGCTCCCAGCGCGATCGTTAACCCACAAAACGCGATCTTCGACGAACCTACTCGAAACGGCGAACCTACTCGAAACGACAAACTCTGATCTCGTAGCGAACGAACACACGAGGTGGCACAGTTCTTTCCTTCATCTCTTGGTGTCCAGCTCCTCGTTATTTATCTCTCCGACGGTCTGGAACGTCTCGAAACTCGCGCAACGAGATTCGCCGCCCTAAAAATGTCGACGGCTGTAAATCTCGTTCGCCGAGCAAGGGAACGTTGAACAAACTAATAACGCAAGTAACGTCGGTTTCACGAGAAAAAACGAGCGGAACTTCAAACAGTGGTAAGATAATGCTAGGAACTAGTGAAACGGTTGAAATCACTTCTTTCTGATTTTTTGAAAACAGTTATTGCGATTATAAAAATGCTTTCACGAGATCATTTTCAGCAAATGATTATGTTTCTTTTATTAGACTATAGACTGGCTTGTGACGAATAGATACAGTTGCGTACAGGGAAGCGATCCAAGTAATTGAAGAATATCGAAGGACTGTTTTCGTTAAGTTACAATTATTGAAGAAAGGATTGGATGCGCACATGTCACCTATCTTTGATAATTGTTGCAGGTAGCTTACTGCTTTTAAACAGACACAATAACATCGAATTCTTTACAGAAAAAAAAACAGCAGCTGTTTCGTATGTATCAAATAAGAATAAATAATAGAAATAAAACTTCTAATTACGACTAATAACTACAGCACGATACTATTTCGCATGAACAGCATCAAAGGAACCGATCTAGAGGCAAACAATGTCCATCAACTAATAATAGTAAAACAAATGTAATTTGTACAGAATGCCAAAAGCACATTTGTAAAAACCACAAACACACTATTATTATAGTACATGTGAAAATTGAAATATTTTTTAAATTTCTACTATTCCTATCTTACACATTTTCGTAATTCCGGAAGTAAATCTTTCTCCCGTATTTTTATATTAATTTCTATATTCTTTCATAGCTTTAAAAAATATGTACATATTTCTCTAGACGGGGCTATGTGACCCAAACACTATTAGCATTTGTTATGAACACCGTAGGCGCTTTAAACGTACTTTTCATGCCAACTTAACCGATTGCTCCCAAGGTTTCGCACACATCGTTTCCTCGCAGAGCGTCACAACTCGGAATAAAATAAAATCAGAATAATTCGAACGAACTGCGCACGTTTTTCGTGCTCGACCCCATGGAAGATGAGCACAAGGTAACACTGTTATATCTTTTCTCGCAGCGTGGTAAACGGTTCGAAGCTCGCCTCGTTCAGCGAATTCGAAATGAGAGAAGAACGTTCCGGAGGTGGCGACGCGTGAAACCATGGGTCGGCTTTGGATTACCATGTTTTTTGCGCGCAAGGGAAGTTCGGTGACGGGGCGTGCAGCAGAATATTACCGTCGCCGAGGCAGCCGCAGACTGGCCGCAGAAAAAGGAAACGATCGACGAGAAAAGTTCCCAGTGAAAAGCTCAAGGAAACGGCCTCGTTATTTCGCGGCGAGCGGGTAAGCATGAGACCGAATTAATTAAAAAACGGAACAGCCACGAGAGGCGCGAGGGTGCAGCGGGCGAGTCGCTCGAGGAGAGACGCCTTAATTGTGATCCGTGACTGCGGATCCGATTTTGCGGTCGTACGCTCCATCCGCGGGAAAAGCAAGCTTCAGCCGGTTCGTTTGTGTCCACGACTGTGCCGGACGACATAATGGCTTTCACAGTATTAATTCGAGCGTATTCCGCGAGCGAGAATGGACTCGCGCAAAAGAGCGTATCGGCTAAATTAATTCCATCCGTCTCCGCTCGAAGGCGGTCTGTGTGTCGCTTGTGCAACATCTGTCTTTGACGTCCCATTAAATTACGTCCCTCCCACGCGATTATTATTGTCACCTCGCTCGTCACGCCGTTTCCTTCGAACGAAATTATCCAAGAGAAAGCGTCGCTTGGTCTTTTTGTCTCTGCCTACGATGGCATAATCCCTCGCCGTTGTTCTCGTCGTACCGTTTCGAGAGGATTAGTCCATTCCGCGGGAAACGTGTTTCTAGAAGCGGCGCACTCGACGTGTATCACAGTGTTCGATTCATAGGGCAAACGGCATTCGAAGTGTCAGATCGGAAAGTCTAGTGTCGCGAATTATCAACGCGTTGACTGCCCAATGTAACAAATTCTCGCAATATCAAAGCCGTTTAATTAACAGAATCGAGACTAGATAGTTAAAATTTACCATAGTAACCAGTAACTTAGCTCTCCTGCATTTTAAAAACTCTGGTCGCATACGGAAAATTATTTTCAAAATGATTTCAAAAATTATTTTCAAAATCCAGTTCGAAAATAGTGTCATCCATATGTAGGTTATTGTTGAATTTCAATATGAAAATTAATCCAAGATATCAATGCATTTGTTGAGAATATTTGAATGTTTGTAGAATATTTGTTTACTAGTTTAACGAAGTTCTAGAAGCACAAAATTTTATGTTGTTTTATAAAAATAGCAAGCATATGTTTATGTGCAATGAAACAAATTTATTGAATAAATTCTCCGTAAATATATCTTGTAATTTCAATAATCGTGAATTAAACATTTATCAATATTAAAGGGCCTTTTTTTACAAGTACGAAAAATGCAGTCCTGATATTTTGTATAGTAGGTCTAGAAACATTTCACAAATAACGCGATCAAATTTCTGTCAGCACTTTGCCACAATAACGTACGCTCGATTAATCAAAACCATTTTTACGTTTGAGCTCTATATTAAAATCGCTTTTGTTTGCTCGAATTTCTTTGAATCGAAAATATTAACCAACATGATCACGAAGGCATACAGTGTTCGATCCTGCAGGGCACTCGGTACAAAACCATTATTAATTACTTTAGTAGCTGACTATGACTGTGACTACATACGTAAACTACTTCTACTTTCACTCTAAAATCCATAATACCTTTTAAAAGAATATCTAAAAAAAAAATTCAAACGGAGAAATTCAGTTTTATTGAAAAAGTGTTAATAAGTTAATAAAAGTGTTAAGTGTCCTTATTTTTGTAAGAGCTAAAAAGTTTCTTATCAATTTTAATTTTGTGATTTGTTCTCATGAACTTGCTGAACAATTTCTATTTGATTAATTATTTAACTTTAAAGAGAAGATATGATCACTTCTATCTCTTATTTAAAAAATTGTTCAAACAAAATTTGTCCAGTAATAATATAATTACAATCTGCAATAATAAAGTTGACAAGATATGTTTTCTTAACCTACTACCATTATACTTTTAAAATGTGCTTTTGATTATCAATTGATAGATCTTCATATGTTCTTTAACAATCAATGTATCGAACACTAGATGTGACTGATTTGTCTGACTTCATGAAAACAATAAGATTGAGTTTATTTAAACATCTGGTAATCTTCATTATTAATTTCTTTATTTAATTGACGGAAAATAATTTTGCCACCGCAAGCACAATGTAAATAGTATATACAGCGAGATCCTTATAAGATATTCTAATATATGCTTGAATAAAAAGATAGAGTCAACATTTCGTGAATGGTACGTTTGGTATTAAACCATTACCCGTCATTGTCTTTTTTTAAGGACACAACTATATATTGAAATTTATAACATTAGGTTTTTTTATATCTGCAGTAGTTCATCCTGCCAATGTACCACGAATGGGACGGCCAATATTTTCCAAATTTGAAAATAAATAATAATAATGGTAAATTCTGTTTAAGTAAGCTTAAAATAAAATCCCCATGCAGAGATTTATATAATTTTATTGATTCTTGAATTGCAGCGAGTAATGGGTTAAAAAAGTATAGGGGAACCTAAATTGAAAATAAACTGGTTGAGGAATCTTGTTCCAAAATCCTCTACAGGCTCGGACTCTCCGCGTACCCAGAAATCTGTTCTATAAACCAATGCACGCGAAGAATGGCCAATTCCCTTTGTACGTTTCAAACGCGATAAGATCGTTTGCGGAGCACGCGGACATCGTACTCGTTTTCTTCTGCAACGAGCATGCGGTAAAGAAGACGTATCGCCAGCAGTTAAGTGTCGCAATCGATAAGACCGGCGGCGATCTACGGAACCATCGTCGGAGCCATGGCAGCATGATTCACCGCGACAACAATGGTCGAAAATAAAGGTTCAAGTTTAAAGGAGTTATTTCGAGCTTTCGATGAGCCTTGTAAATCAGTGGTGCATTCGGTGACGAATCGGGACGGTCGTAACCCTAACTCAGGATCTGTTAGGGTCGGAGCTGAGCGCGAAGTGGTTACTCGATCCGAAAATAAGAAACCGAGGGAGGGAGATCAAAGAATTCGCAGCCTGACGGTAGGTTTCCGAGCTCGCTGCACCGGAACGAATGCGCTCCGAAAATAGATGATATACGCGAGCGAGCGACCCGGTGCACCGATGATGCACCGATGCTCGCGCGTGTTTATCCTTTCCGCGCGTCGTCGACGATACTATCGTGGGTGCGAGCATCGCCTACGAATGCAATTGCTTTCGACGAAACGAGGTTCGATCGTCCCGCTGCCTATGCGCCATAACCGCGGACTCGTCCAAGTAGGCCGTGTCGATAACCGCGCGCCGTTAGTACCATTATGTACGCGAAATATCCAAGTAGAATAGGCGAGCGTTAGGCACGGCCGATCGATCCGACGAAAGTGAAGCAAGCGGATGAGATCCGACTCGAACCGAGTCCTTGAGAGGATCGAGAGGCGTACGTTCCACCGAGCGATCGACCACCTTCGATCGACGCCTCGTTAATTCGATGGATCCTCGTCGGGAAATGCGTTTGCACGGGCAACAGGCTCGGATCGCTTGCGATAATCTCGGCTGGAATAAGCGAGAGGCTGTCGCCCCGAGGAGATCGATTACATTCGATTTTCCCGAAATTTCTAGAAGACCTTCGAGATCGGCGAGCGATTAAATTCGTCGCGACGAAGCGTCGAAAGTGGATAATCCAGCGTGTAGACCGAACCGCGGTAGAAGCAGTCGAGTCTGCATTACGAGCGGAGGGAGCAACTTTTAATTGGATAAGCACGAATCCCGCGTAATCCTGTAGGGACGAAGAAGAGAAGCGATCGCTGATCAAAGTTCGAACGACGAAATCTGGCGACGGAAGAAACGTTCTTGTTTCGTCCATCGCGGGAGGCTGGATAGGACGCGAAGAGAGGAGTATGTGCGCGGAGTGGTGGACCTTAATTAATCCGGTAAACATCTTAATCAACTACTGAGAATACCTTCAGCATACCTGAGCACCCTTCAGTGGCTTGGCTTGCGGACCTCCGTTCTCCAGCAAGAGACTCTTGGTACTACCACCCTTGACCCTGACGCTGCTCCATCTCTGTCGCGGTACATCGGTCACCCTTTCGCTCCGGTCGCCCTCCTTCAGGGAGCCGCCTTTGGCTCTTAACGCGCCGAGCACCGTCGGCGTCACAGGGACCTCTAGCTGCCCCAGGAGGTGCTCGGACATCGCTCGAGGGGACTTGATGCAGGTCATCGTCGCCGGGGCAAGCGTGTTTGCCGAGGACACCGACTTCACCAGCAGATCCTTGCCCTCCTTCGTCCAGGAGGTGATCTTCCTGCCGAGGGAGAGTGTGGTGGGTGCGGAGGCGGGCTTGTTGTTCGAGGAGGAGGGATCGACGCCGAGCGTGTTCTCCTTGTCCTCGGGGAGATCGTCCTCCTGGATGTCCTCGATAGGGGACCTGACGGTGGACGAGCTGGACGACGCGTTCTCCCGCAGGCCGAGCAGCCGATCGCCGGCCAGGAAGTGTTCCTTGGCCGACGGCGAGGTGGCGACGATCCTCCGTCTGGCGCCGAACTTGGACAACCGATTTCTGCAGACCGACAACGGGGTCTTAGCGCCCTCTATCAGCGCGTCCCTCTCCTCCGAGGAGAGCTCGCTCTCCTCCTGGAAGTCGGACGAGGTGCTGTTGCTGATCCGGCTCACGAATCTGGCCCCGGACAAGGCAGCCTCCTTCCTCGGTTCCAACGAGACGTTGTCGATCTGCCGGCGGGAGACACCCGGCAAGTCCCGGTCGTAGGACGACGAGCTGGTCGAAGTGGTCCCCGCCTCCGCGAACACCCTCGCGGTGCCGTTCGCCGACGCCGATTTCGCCAGGAAGCCCCACCTGCGCCTAGCCTCCTGCTGAGCTCGCACTTTCTCGTTCTCCGACGAGGCCCAGCACGGCCTCTCCGGGTCCAGGCCCAGTCCCAAGCCTGGTCCAAAACCCGGTCTGAAGCTTGCCTCGAAGCCCGGCTCCGGCCGCCTCCTGATCGGCGGAGAAGAGCAGCACTCGGACGAGTCCCTCGCCTCCTTCGCGGATCGGCCACCTTCGTCCGAGACGCTCGACTCCGCGATGCTCGAGTCCTGTTTCGCCGACCTTAACGGAATCTGCTTCCGCCGGATCACCACCGGAGGCGGCAGACGATTCGTCGTCGTCGTGGTCGTCGTCGTCGTCCTCGCGACGGCCCGGCCTCCTCCTCCTCCTCCTCCTCCCGCCGTCTCCAGCTGACCCTTCACCGATCTCAGCGCTATCTGCTCTTCCCCCGAGGACAATCCCGGAGGCTGGGGCTTGGACAGCTTTTCCTTGAACAGCTGAATTTTGGCGGTGTTTCGGGCCACCGGTTCGTCACACTTCGATCCTCGCTCGAGGATCGGACGGCTCCTCGGTAAGCCGGTCGTTCTTTCGACTTCTCGAGTATCGTTTATTGATGATCACAGAGAGGATTGATTGTATTCGGTTGATCGTATACGAGATCGAGAGGCTCGGATACAAAAATGTGTACTCCTAGGTTACAACGCTTTGACGATTCTGAAAGACTGATCGGCGCAAGGTCGTTCGATGATCCTTGTCCGCTTGTTTAATCTAGGTTTGTGTGGTGCGGTCAGACCACGTGGTGGCGGGTCCTTCCAGTTTTGTGCTTCGTGCTCTGTGCTTCGTATGCTTGTCTTCGTTTCTCCGATCGGTTTTAGCCTACTAACGCGTAAAAATGCTTGTCCGCGTTTCTTCTGGTCAATGCCGATCGATCAACGTCAACGGATACGCTGGAAATCGTTCGGACGCAGCGGTCGGTCGTTTCTCGCTTTCGTCTCTTAAAACATCGGTATAAAATGTAAAAGGGTCGTTGACTTAAAACTTAACTCTTAATCGGCGGGCCGACGGGTTGGACCGATCGGCCGTCGATGATTAATTAATTAGTAATTAGTAATACGTAATGGATGGAACACGACGACAGTCTCAGTCGGGATTATGTGACTTTCTCAAGTGTCAGTCTCGTTCGCGACTTTTCTTCTGCTTCGCTCTGACCGCGTCTCTCTCTCTTTCTTTCTCTCTCTCTCTCTCGCTCTCTCTCTCTATGTTTCTCGGTCGCAACGTTCACCTTGCTCCTCTCTCTCCGTTGGTCTCCCGACTTCTCCCTTCCCCACTCTTCCCCAGTTCAGCTTGCTCTCGTCTTTCAGGGAAATATTGCGCAATGCGCAAGCACGATATCTCGAAAAAAAAGACAAAAAGATAGAAACAACAACAAAGAGGAGGAGAGCCTCTATCCTCGACTCCTCGTCCCTTCCCTTTGTCCCTCGTCTTCCGCTTCCTCGGCCTCGGCCGCCCTCTTTTTCCTCTCTTTTTCCTGATCCACTTGGATGCCGTCCACTCTTTCTCTCTCCCTCTCTCTCTCTCTCTCTCTCTCTCTCTCTCTCTCCTTTGACTCGCACGAGAGAGCTCACAGCCTCCTCGACGGTCCGATTCGTCGTCGAAACACTCGTCGAGCAACGGGTACAGAGGCTTCGACGGGTTTGGCACCACGAGCTAATAATGAGCGATTCACGGGCGATGCGCGAGCTCTCATCCTGCGGTCTCACTGTCCGATTCACGGTTCCAACAGCAGGCAGAACAGACAGTAGGCAGCCTCGATCCCCGCGCGAGTCCAAGGCTAGCAGAACTCCGAGTCGACGATCGATCTACCTCGGGTTTTCGCGAGACCAGACCGGACGAGATGACACGAGACGAAACGCGCTTTCCAACCTCCCTCGGTTGCGGGTCGCGGTCCCGATGGGATCGTCGCGTGACCCGATGATCACACCACACCGGAACGGTCGAGGATCTCGCGCGTCGCGACGTCGTCGCGACGTATCCTCCGTGTCACTCGCATTTTTCCACTGGCCGCGACACTACGACTGTTTCCGCTGCAATCCGGAAAGCTGCTCTCACCCCTTCCGTGTCGTTAATCTCGCCGCTTCTGGCCGCTAGGTCGTCGACGGTCCGACCGGACGGACGACGCGGGAACGAGGACGAACGAGTCCATGTCGTCGGGAGCCCGGCGGGCGATCCGCGGGACAACCAGCGTAACGGAGATACAACTTTCGAGGCACTGATTTGATCTCCGTTCGAACAAAGGAGGCGCACAGCTGTAGCGGGGTACAGTTTGAATGGCGACGATCTTCGATGCACAGTCACGCGCGCGAAGACGCGTACACACACGCGCGGGACGAGACGTGACGGGACGCGTCCCCAACGATGGGAAACGACAACGGCGGCCTCCGTCGAAGGTGAGCAGCTACGACCGGGGTGAGCGAGGGCCGAGGAGCCGATGCAACGGGCGCGACCACGGCTCCAGCACGCCTGGACGCTCTCGGACGCTGCTGGACGCTGTTGGACGCCGATGTCCTGTGTCCTGATCCCCTCGAGGTTTCCGGAGAGCCTCGGAGCGAGCGGCCCGGAGTGCTCTCCTCCTCTCTTGTCCTGTCCTGTCTCTCCTCTCCTCTGTCGCAGCGTGCGTCCGATATGCTGTGCCGCTCGCTCTCCCACTCTGTCTCTCTTTTTCTCTCTTTCGAACGCTGTCGGTCCGTCGCGTGTCGTCACGGAGCGTCGGTTTCTGATATGCGCGGCAACCCGTGTGCCGTGTGCCGCCGACGCTGCCGTCGTCGCCACCGCCGTCAGCGTCGCCGACGACGACCCACCTGTGCTCACGCTTATTGATTCGCGTGGCACGCCGCCGCCAGCGTACCCAAGCCAAAGCGCTATGCGCCTGTGCGCACCAACGGAGATTCTGCGCGAGCAACCGCCGCTGCTATTCGGCTGCACATTGTGCAGTCGTTGCGCGCGGGGAGAGAGAGAAGGACCCTCTTCTCTCTTCCCTTGTCTGTTCGGCCTTTCTTGCTCCTGTCCCTTCTTCTACGCTTTCCTTTCCTTTCCTTTCCTTTCCTTTCCTTTCCTTTCCTTTCCTTTCCTTCTTTGCCCCTGACCGCGCCGTCTTCTTCTTCTCTTCCGCGTCTTTTCCTCGGTTCGACTTTTCCCACGATCTGGCCTACATTTCTTTACCGTTCCGCTCCGGATCTTTTTTCTTCTCCCGCCGGAGAACTTGAGACGTTCTTCTCGCGGCCATCCGCTACCCGCCGACTTTATTTTAGCGGCCCCAGGCAAGTCGGACCGACCCTTGTCCGTCCCTGTATTATGCGAATCGAGGATTCAGAAGAGTGGGAGACTCTCGATTGTCTCCTTGTCGCCGATATCAGTTAATTTCTGCGATGCTTCTCGACGTCTCCTGCCGCTCCATTTTTATTGTTGCCGAGACAAAGCCCCGGCTGAAACGATTCGGCGTCGTGATCTCTTAAGGCTGACCGTGGGCCATCGTCATTCTGCATCGAGACGAATCGACTGGTTCCTTGTTGGCTGACTTCTGCGGGCCTCTTCTACTTCGCTTCGGAACGACTTGTCCGTCTTTCTTCCAGCTTTCTCACGGTAAATTCAACATTTTCATCGCAGATTTAAGGAACCGTCGATTCACTGAGAGTCAGCATCTGGTCTAATTTGGATTGCTGCTGGAGCTAGGCGACCTAAAATCATCTCGGGATTAAGATCTATGAACCTACTGTGTGAACCTTGTTGCCATATCCGTGCAACAAAGTCGTGATTCTCCTCGAGGTATCCGATGATTCTTGAATATCTTGCTGTCGTCTATCCAACTGATTTCTGCCAACTGATTTCTGAGCCACTCATGCCGTCCTATTTTGATTGTCTAACAAACGAATTGCCAAAGATTTCGACATAAAAATGTGCTGGAAGACAACGTCGACGTCTTCCTTGCCGCATGAAGACGATCCTTTGTGTCACTTGTTATTATAGAGCCAATCGAAGATATTTGCTGAGGGTTTCCAAGTGTCCTTTATTCTTTTCTTGCCGCTGCGAGCCGGAGAATATCTAGCAGGCCTTCCGCGGCACAATGCCACTTTCGCTATTATCTCCGGGAAGCGTTCGGGACCGTGCCATCTAGACGCTTCGATTTCCACAGTGGCAATTTGTTACGAATTGCGAGGTTCCGAGGAGAGGATTCGCAAACTTTTAATGGCTTGGCAGTTTACAGGCCGATCTTCGTTTCCGGTGGATCTTCCGCTGACCCATTTTCACGGTAACCAGAGATCGAATCTCAGCGCGATCGCGACGTCGAACGCGATAACTATAGAATTCTAGTACCGCGATACGGAGCAGCGGCTCCCCTCCTCCTCGGCTACTCCCATTTTTCCAGTTTCAAGCTTTCCCCCGAACCGGAGAAGAGCGCTTCTTTGGCTGAGGGTCTGGCCTAGATTCTTTTTTTTGTCTGAACTCGCGGAGATCGGTGCGCGATACTCCGAACAATCTCGCTACGTCGCCATCGTAGTCGTCGTCGTAGGAGGAGAAGGATTTCGCCTCATATTTTCCAACGAGGGTTTTGTTGCTCGAGGGAAGAATCGTCGACGACGCTCCTTCGCCCAAGACGGTACTCCAGGCTGTACTGTCAGCGGAACAAATATAGGGACTCTCATAAAACTGGCCGAGCGGTAAACAGAACTGCAGCCGGGTGTTGGAGGCGTCACGATTCGCTTGTCGAACACCAATTCCGCTATCTACTAATCGCAGTTTCGACGGTTTTCGACAACGAGAGCCGTCCCTCTCAGGCCCGGTCGCGTCATCTGCAAACCGCCGAGAGAAGCGTTTCGCGCTCCTCCAACCCCGCTTCGCAAATCGCTTCCACAGCTCGGGCGAGAGAAATAATATTTTTTCGGCGAAGTGAGACTTTTCGTTGTTCGAGCGAGAAGCGATTATCGCGACGGCAGAAGCGAGTCGACGGTTTTCAGGCGTCGAGTTTAATCTTCGTTCCTGGCTCCGCGCTCTCCGGTTGGCTGACTGCGTTTTTCATTGATGCAGCGGATCCACTGAGCCGTCCATTGTATTGCAATCGATCCCTTTAATCGGCACGATGCGCCGTGTAATAGCCACTATTCCCGGCCGTCGATCTTCTTTCCGTTCCCCGTCGGCTCTCTCTCTCTCTCTCTCTCTCTCTCTCTCTCTCTTTCTCTGTCTCCACATTCAACCGTTCGACGAACGATCCGCCCCGGACACTCGAGAGCAAGCTCCGCATCAACTTATTTCCCGCGCTTTGTTACTCCCTCAATGAGAGACACCATCGAGACATGTATCCCAGAAACAGTTTGCTTTCGGTCGGCAAAAATCGGCGAAAATTAATTCACACTAATCGTACCGTAGTCTAAAAATATTATTTATATAAGTATTATCCGTCTCGTAAAAATTACAAGACGAATTTATTTAAATTTTATAAATAAAGGAATATATTCAAAAATTTCCAATGGAAACAGCTTCATGATTTCAATAATTATGAAATAATATACGTTCATTGTGAATATTGTATCAATTGATAGTGGACCAGAGAAATTCCTAAATCGGGAGAAGAAGAGAACTCGTATACATTGCAAGAGGATACACAGGACGGAGGAGTAGTGGAGTATGCAAGCACGCGAAAACCAAATGGAGAAAGTATAATTATAGATAAAAATACAGCTGGGAACGAGAAGGGCGAAAGAAGAAATAAAACAGGAAACGAGGGAAGAATTCAAAAGAAAAGAGGAAGAGTGGGAAGAAGAATAAGTGGAACTGACGGAGGAAATAAAAGAACTGGAAATCCTATAAAGAGAGAGGAAGGGGAGGTAATATTAGAAGTAGCAAAGTAGCATTTATGCATCATAGAATCTTTTCTTCTCTCCTGTTCCTCCCTGCTTTTTTGCGTTGCGTGGACACGTTCGATAACAATTCCCTGAATATTTGTGCGTATTCCCCGGCGACATGTTGATACGCCCTTTACCAGAATTAATTAAAACTAGTTATTTATAGCGAAAATGGTGCCGTGCAGCCCGATATCTAGGCCGACATAAGTTCGGCGCTAACCACATTGCCAATTACGCGCTGTGAAAATTCCGACCACTGCCGGTCGCGGAAGAGATTGTTGCCGCTGTTGTCTATACACGGTCGATAGACGTCAAACATTCGCAGGGTTTACTTTTTGCGAAACCTATCTGTCGCCGTGTTAATTAGAAAAACAATTCGCAGGATGCACAACGACACGCGAAACGAAGTTCATATGAACGCTAGTGAATGGGCCATTCGACGATCTTTAAATAGAATTGGTTTAGAAGCAACCCTTTCGCAAATTATATTTTAACAAGACGGAACCCCGCACATACAGCAAAAACAGTAAAAACCTCGCTTGGAAGTCAAAAATTTCCTGTGATTAAGTAGCCAGCACAAAGTCGAGATTCATTCTTCACTATTCTGAAAAGAAGGCTGGCAAAATATGATAACGCGTCTGCGGGCATTTATGAGCTATGCAGAAGAACAGGGCAGAAATTATACAAAATTTAATCGACGATATGCCACGCTGACTAGAAGAATTAAAAAAAAAAGAAAATTAACGAAAATATTAATTTTAAAGTATGGCTCGATAACAATGTTAAAGTACGATATTGCAAACGTTGCTCTAAGTTAGCATCTTTCTACAATATTTCGTATATTGTAAACATTAATGAAAGTGAACCATTACGTAATATTAATTACATTCGCCTCGTAATTATAATCAACCATTCGCAATCGATCGGTAATATAGTTGATGGCACTGTGCGCATAGCCTTTTGTTCACCACTGTATTTGAGCAAGCTCTGAACATGCAATTATTCCGGAAAGTTCTAGATCGGCGTCGAGCAGTTCCCCAGGTCGCGTTTTCTGCACGAGTTCGATTCGGAGGCTCGTAAATCGAGCACACAGCGAGACTTTCTCTACAAGAATTTCTACGTTTCTTCTCTCGTCGAACTTCTCGACAAACGATACGTGTCCTGGATGCAGCGCCGGTGTCACGTGCCAACTTCCGCCCCCAGCTTCCGCTTCCTATCGAGCGGACGGTCTTCTGATATGCAGGCTTTATTTATGCGCTACTGTGATCCCATTATCCCCCTTTTTGTACCCGATGTTTTTTTTCCCTGCACTATTCACGGACTCTCCCCAGCGCTGTCCATCACATTTATTACACGCGTGTACTCGACACAACTTTCGAAAAACTGCTATCGCGTCCCCTTTCTTTTTCTCCCCCGCTTCGCGAACGAGAGCAGGCCTCGGAAATTTCTGCCCAAATGTTTCTTCAAATTTTCAGCCTCGCACTAGATGCAAATGAGGCTGTCGTCCGACGAGTTTAGCCACTTTACCGGCACTGGTGCCAGGAAATTGCGCCCGGATTCCAGATATCCCTTCATCGCCTTTAAATCCCACACACGCCGCCCGTTCTTCCAGCCTTTCGCAAGCATCACTTTTATTATGATAGCCACCCTCGAAAGATCCGCTGTTGTGAATGAATTAAAATGCTGTCGAAAGAGCACCCTCCCGGTTGCGTTGTTTGCTCGATAAGCGGGTGCCGCGACCCAATTCTCAACACCTTCCGATTGTTACACGTTAAGCGGCAAGCCTGTTCTGTCTTCCTTCTCGTTTAGCCCGCGTTATAACATTCTGTGAAACTTGTGAATACCGTGTTTTACTAATACTCGTTACAATTGTTTTTTGGTAACAAGTGATCTTTTATGATTGCCAAATTATTTAAATTTTGTTTATGTACAGAGTATCCTAAAAGTTACTTAAAATCGAGAAGTGATTCCTAAGTGAGATTCCTAAGGTCATTTGAAGTAACTTTCTCCTTAGCGCAAATGCAATCCGCAGCTTTGTTTACGAGTTGTTAATGAAAAACCGTGACCAATGAGAGGCGAGGCCAGCTGGCACGAGGCAGCAGTGAGCGGAACTGAGTTTCGTCTGCTCATTGGCCCGGCTACCTTATGCCAGCAGAGCTCGCCTTTCATTGGTCAGTGTCTTTTATGAGACTTTTTTGGTTCTTCATAATTGTTTCAAGAACCGAAATCAATATCATAATTATTTTTAAGCCCGATCCGGTGGTGAAACAGATGTCGCGCTGTGGGGCAAATACGGTAAAAAAACATTTTATGTCTGTAATCATGTATGTCTAACTTATTCCTTTACTTTATACGATATAATATATTTGAATATCAAACACCTTGCAATTACTATTTATATAATATATGCTATCGAGTTATTTTATTCTCTTTAAATATCAAATCTTACATTTCATACCTCAAATATTTGTAATCTACTAAAATCTTCAAAATTTTGTAAACATAGTTGTTCTAGCTGATAATAGAACAGAATAACATGTAAGGTAATATCCTTTTTTTAAATAATTAATAAATTCATAAAAAAACGCATTTTATGAAATTATATTTTATTAGTTTATTTATTTGCTTCTTTTCTTACACTTGATATTATAGTATCTGACATAATTAGTAGCCTGTTTTTAATTAAAATATTGGTCAAACAATGTTAAAGTGATATCAGTAAGTAATATTAGGCATATTGGCAACATTAGGTATGTAAAATTAGTGACATTTAAAATAAGATCTTACAAAAACACCATATTTGTATATTTCTATATTTTAATTACTAGAAAATGGAAATATACAGATTTAGCTTTTCTTGGTTTTTGTTTTACTATCAGTAAAAATGTACAAGCTACTTCGTTACAATTATTTATAGCACTATAAGTGTATATTTATATTATTATATATTATATTATATTATATCATAGTATATTATATTATATTAAAATATAAATATACCAACACGATATTTTGTTAAGTTTTCGTTTAGATGTCAGTAACAATGTAAAAGTTACTTTTAGTCTATAATTATACACACCACTGTATTAGGTAAACTTATTTCTATCTCTTGTCATTTAATTTCGATGAACAAAGCGCTTATAATCGACGATTTTAATTTGAGATGATTTTGAGATTGACTACTTCAAAGTCAAAAGACATATGATAAAAAAGACATAATATAATACATTATAGCCCATATGTCTAATTAATTGTTGGTAAAAATTTCCTTTACTATAAGCATGCTTTTATAAAATGACTTTTAACCACGTTTGGCGTGCGATCCATTTTTCTTGCGATATATGGGGGTGGGACAGACATATACACAGGCTAGTTTACATGTACTTAATTATCACATTATTAAATATTCTCAGATACTAAAAGTTGATTTTCTGACGATAGGATTGATTTCTGGACTCATATTAATTGGAGATTTTTTTTACTATAAATCCTAAAAGTCTTGGACCAGCTTTTATTAATACCCTGTATAAAAGTTATTCGATTAATGCTATTGCCCAGAAAAATCGACTAACTAGTTTGACCAGCAACTTGTTTTATTATTCCCCTTCAGTTTTTTCCGATAGATTCTAGAGGAATTTCGCTTCCATTTTTCCGTAGAATTTTGTCCGATGTGCCGTAGCTTGTCCCATGAATGCTCAAACTATGCCCTTCTTCTGACTAAGTTAACACTAAGTCTATCGATCAGTAGAAGCTATTAAGGCGTGTTATTCTTCATAAGAATAACAAAACTGAATTTATTTAGACTTTTCGATACTTTTAGTATACCTTAATGCTTCAATTAAGAATTTTGTTTAACCATTTCCTATGCTGAAGACTTCATAACTTGAACAATTTTTAGGGGAGAAACGTGAGACCGATCATTTTGACCATCATGGATGGTAGGTTTGGTATTAAGTCGGATCCAAGTTGAGTCGGTCGAAACTCGAGTTGAATCTCAAACTCGTTGCAAACGTGGTTTCTAGCGAGACAACACAGCCTAACCGACTGACTTGCTAATCCGATGCTCGAACAATATCTGCAAGAGTCAAGCAGTTTTTGGATCTTCAAGCTTCCACCCCCAAAGCTGCGGACTCTACCCTCGGTGCTATGATATTTGTCGGGCACTCGAGGATTAGATTTCTCGACATATTCTCTCGACGAGTCGACGAGACTGGGCTGATACGAAATTAGGAGATCTGCTAGAAGTTTCTACAACATGATGAATCCCGAAACTGGTGGCTGAATCCGTCGAGAATAGGATTCCTGAAGTGACTCTCCCCATTTTTCCGTGTCGGCTGATCCCATCGATCAGGAGAATCCTCGAACGAAAGAGAGACGAAGAAAGAGAAAGAGAGGGAGAGAGAGGGAGAGAGATATTTTCATTCGTATTTGAAAACGAGAATTCAGAACAACGTAACTAGACGATAGCATCGTTAGCCTCTTCTAGTGCAAACTTTTCCAAAAATCAAGTTCTTTGCATATTCTTTAAAAATACACCTGTGGAACCTTACATGCGAACTCCTAAAATTAATGAAGTTATGGTTGACTGAAAGACGCGACGATCTCATATCACTATCGATATATTATAGTTTAAAGGCATTTTCCTCTAAACTATGTTTTTCAGAACGGTGTCCATGAGATCTCAAAACCTACTTGTCCAATTGACTCAAAATTTTAAGTACGTACTTAGTACACATCTGACTACAGCCTCTACTAAAACCAACCAAAAATTTTTATTTTTTCTATTTTTGTTAGATCTCCGAAGTTCGACGAAGCATGCAAAAATCGATAATCGAATTCAAAGTATCACCACTTTTTTAATTACCAATACGTTTTTTTTGTTCTAGTACCTGCTACAGTCAAATCCATGCTAATTAACCATAGAACGACCCTGTGGGATTGTCGGCGACCCCACAACATTTTTAAATTGTCTGCAAACCTGTAAATAAATACTAAAACACTGAAGTTTTCCTTGTCGAACTGATGTCGAACTTTATATTTTCTATTTTGAAAATAGTAAATAATATTGTAGTTATCAAGATTTCATTTTGAGTCGCTCGCAACCTCACTATGTCACTTATGCCGAAAAATGGAAGGGGTTCTAGGATTAAGGAACTTTCGCGTTCTTTTTATTTCAGACAATCAGCATAGACGGAATTATGGACACCTCGAGACCAGCGTTTTTAAAAGCAATTATGTTTGGCAGTGTGCAGTGCCATTAAATTTAACTTGTTTTTGTTCCAAAGAATTGTAAAACGTCGTTGAAATATGTATAAATAAACCTTGTCAATTTGACCGCAAAAGGTATAATAGTTTCGTAGTACAAAATTCTCCAACAAAATCAAAAATACGGTCGCTTCACACTACAATACTTCCTTAATTTAAGAAAATGAGATTACATCCCAAACACTACCACATAAATATAAAAGTCTTGGCAACTTTAAATTGAACACACATATATCGAGTAAATAAGCAACACATAATTATTAATATTTCAGCTTATCTCCTTGGAAAATGCAGTGAACAAGAAAAAGCGATGCTTGGAGAAACCAAGTATTTAACCAAGTATTATACCCAATATTTAACCAAGCGAGATCTTGGAAAAAATCTTGCTAATCAAGTTTGCACAGAGGCGAACACTAATTTACTTTACATTTGCAGTATCCAATATTTTAGGACGTTTTTCTCTAACGAAGTTGAAAACACCCGCACTTCACCCTGGAATATCCACTTGAGTGCTAGTGGCCATAGATTTCCGTTGCAAATTAGTCGCAGCCAATTAAATGAAATCGGCGGGAGCGCCGGTGTTCCTATCGTTGCTCGCACCGTTGCCACCGAAACGCATAAATCGCGATCTAGGTCAGCCCTGCCAGGGCGTAGGGAATCTAGGAACATCGATGACCCAATTTAGCGTCGCGTCGGTGGAAACAACGAACGACGACGATTGCTTTCTCGAGGAAAGAAAATTTCCGAAATCTCGATCGTCGGCGGTGCGGATCGTTCGCGAAAATTCCGGCCACTCCGAGCGTGGAACGCCGTTGTTATTCGGAAATGTAAGAAACGCGGGGAACACGTTCGAGGGTTTCAAGAGGGAACAAGAGCCTGAAAACCGTGTAAGCGTTCTAAGTTTTCCCCTTGGTATGTGACAAGTTGAAGCGGTTGTGCACGGCTCGATGCGGCCACGAAAGACCTCGTGCTCACGGCGGCGTGTATCGCAACGAATGCACTCGGCGCCGCCGCCGAGAATAAGAAACTCTTGTACAATCCTGCCAGGTCGCTCTCCCGGCGAACATCAAGTGACAAAGTTCGCGCGGAATTAACGAGGTCTCTCTTATCAACGCGAGAAATTTTAATGATATTTGTCTGGGAAGCGTGGTCGCGCTTCGCGCCTTGCTACGAGTAACTTCGAGTTTCGCGATTAATTTCAACGAGAAATGTGGCGCGTGAAATGAGTAATACGAGGACTGCCCGGAAAGTATCTTCCTTTCGAACGTATCTTTGCACTTGTGCGTTCTATTGTCGAAAAAATTCAAGTTTTAATCAAATAGAATCCTGGTTTGACAAATGGAACAAGACCTTGGAATTCCAAAATTTATTACAGTAATTTTTCTCGCATTGTCCCTGAGATTGCGAACGAAAATGGAAAATTTGTTGAGAGAAGATACGATCATTCGAGCCTTGTGGCCCATTTTTACAGTTGCCGATTATCAATAACCATAAAAAGCAAACCGCGAGGGTCGAATAATCGTATCTCCGCTACAAGCTTGCAAAATGAATTTTCCGACTGCTGACGGAGGACCACAAGAAGTATCCAGTGGAAATGGTTCAAAATAATTTGGAATTTGTTGTAATTAACCCTAGAACTTTATTATTTTCAAAATAGAAAATATAAAGTGCGGCATGGGTTAGGAGGACAAGGAAAACCTCAATGTTTAGTATTTACTTACACGTTTGCAGACAACTTAAAAATATTGTGAGGTCTTTCTAGGTTTGTAGGGTTAGAGGCGATGATATATGGAAGCCGATCAAAAGACCAATGTTCACAGTGGGAGACAGATGAATTTCTAAAGTGCTTCCGCAAGTGGGAGGGATTCGCTGAAAGAAGGTTGCGGCATTCCAATGAGAGTATATTGAGTCTCATGTGTTGGCAACATGTCAGCTAGTTTTTAAGGGATATCGAAGGCAGATAGCCTGACCAAGCTACCGCTTTCGGTTAACTTACGGTAGGGTCATAGAATCTCTCAAGACATAGTTTCGTGAACGGACACACCCAAAAATCTCAGAAGAAAATCTTGCACCACAGACCAGGATGTTTTTTGTTAGAATAATTTCTTAAATTATCATGGGCCTTTTTAGGATATATTTACAACATTCCAAAGTAGCAAATTAAACAGTTTAAATATAACATGTTTTCAATTAATTCTAATCAAAACGAAACTAACTTATCTCCAGACCAAGAACATCCTATATTTATTTACTTGTTTTTAGCTCAACAATACTGTTCAGTTTCAAAGTTGTAATAAGTTGTTAAAACCCGATAAAGAACACGCATTGCGCATCAGCGACGGTGTTAGCGAATGCGTTAAGTATGGCAGACGAGGTCGTATCGCTGTCTTAGAGAACAAGGATTAGTTCTCCTGAAAGATCTAGCCATAGTGTGGGGAAGGTAGGGGGAGCCTTCTGATGGGAGAATTGTGTTAGACCGCTCAGCTTATCCCAGAGTCATCACCGAGCAAGTTACATACATCTTGAATCGTGCAAATTGCTGACAAATATTTATCCAACCCTGACTTGGACGAACGATGTCCAAATAATAGAAAAACACGCGTGGTACGGACATATGCAATGCATTTTCAGCCGAGTTGGCCAATCAGCTGTCGCGGTGATTATCGTTCGAGTGGCTTACCTGCTCGGCACGCGGCTTGGTCTTCTCGTCTTGCTCCTTGGCGAGGTCCTCGACGAGATCGTGGAGGAGCCTGATGTCCTGGGGGCTGGGGGAGTCAACCCGGCCAGCCCCCACGCTCATCGCACTATGGGGCGCCAGCTCACACGAGTCAGCCGCTTCGCCCTCGGAATCCGCCTCGCTGTTTTCCTCCCAACGGTCTTTGTCGGACCACTCCTGGTCACTGTCGGTCACCCTTTCGTCGTCATCGCTCATTTAGGGCATTCAAACGATGTTCATGTAAACCAGAGCTTCTGTCAGTCTCCTCGGAGCTTCCACTCGAGAAATCCTCCCCCTCTCTCTCGGAGCTCTTTCACTCTCCGCGCAGCTCGAATTTCTTTCTGCACGAAAGTCGATGGAATCGTGGAGAAAGTTTCGAACGCCTGAATGCCGCGAACGTCAGTCTTCTGTGTTCCTCTTCGAGGTAGATCGAGTGGTTTTCCTCTGCTTACACTCTGCTAATTGACTTGGTGTTTGTTCGAGCAGAAGCGGGAGCTCCCACCGAAAGAATCCCTTCGAGACCCCACGAGTCGCGATTATTGTCGACTTGAGCAGTAATCGTGTAGAAAAGTTGGTGCTGCGACTGGATCGATCACAGGTTCGATCGGTGATTATATTCCCGGTGTCACTGAACAGTTCCCCCTGTCATCGTCGCACTGAAATCCCCCGGACATGAGCTAGACACTCGGCTCCTCCTCCGAGCGCTTCGAATCGCGACGCGACGAGAACGGACGCGCGATCGACGATCGAACGAGGATCTGGTATTATCGGGCACCCTCGAATTTCCCGCGAACGTTCGGTCTCGATTCTGCGCGCATCAAAGCCCTAGCCCAAGCTGCGGAATAATGTAGTGCGACGCGAACGGGAGCTTACGTGTGCTATGCGCCGTGTGCCACCTGCGACCGCATGGAAGCCTATGGCAGAGCTGGCGATTACCGAGCGGCGACGCAAGGACGTCAGTCATTGATCAACGGCGTGCCTATGACCTTCGCCGAAAAACATTTTCCAGCGTAGAACTCCGAAGCGAGCGCTCTGAATTACTCACGAGCCGTATCGACTCGATCGGTCGACCACGGAGAGCATACGCGGGCAGCTTTCGAACCGGTTTCTCGGATACCAAGCCGACGGACACCGCTAACTATGGAATTCTGAGTCGCGCGGGCCATTATTTCGAAGTTAAACTGCTGGAACTGAATTCCACAGCTTCGGGAAATATTTTATATCTCGTTCTATTTCAAACAAGACATTAATTTTCGAATAATCTACAAGCATCGATCGAACCGCTCGTGTCCCAAGGAGAGCAAATAGAATACTAAATTGACCCAGCAGCGAACCCTTAAAGCTCTTTCACACAACGGTACATGTGCTGCGATCTTTATACGATGAATACCGATATTACATTGTACATCCCGCGAAATTAGGCCTCTGCGTACTTTACGAGTGAAACTAGCAGATGAAACATTGAAGCTGTACGTGTGTGGATATTATAAATAATTTATTATCAATATACCGCGGATTTCATGCATTTATGACAAACATGGAGTGGTCAAATGCCAAATTGTGAGATCGTTAGAAGAATTTGAGGATATTGTTACATTATTCTGAACTTAATATGGTTATTGAAGGAAAAAAGACATTTTCAACTAATTTATGTTTCTTACAATTAACTAAAATAATTTTTATTTTTGCGTAAGATCCGCAAACATTTAGTCGATGAGAATTTGTTGAACAATATCACGTTATGGCATAAATCCGAGGATAATATGTGAAAAGATCACTTTTCATGTCTGATTTATGGGATAAATCCAATTTTTTCTATTTGCTGTTTTTTTATTATGTCTTTTATGTAAAATCCAAATAGAGAATCTTTCAAGCTCATTCGTTTTATATACTTGGGCTAATATTTTTAATTGAAGAGCAATTAATCGATATTGTATATCACGATACATATAGACGTGGTCAAACGTGTATAGACAGATTTGAAATTTTTAAAATATTTTTGAGTCTTGAGAAAGACTCGTTCGCTAGATAGTACATACAAAATATTTGCAAAAATTGCAATTTGGTGGAATGACAAAAACAGTAAAATGATTTCATCTTTCTTCTTCGAAATCGGTTAACGCTGCTAAGAGCTAGAAACAGTTAAAGATTAACAATTAAGTAATAGCATATAATTTAATAGAATAGCATATAACTTAGTAGAATTATTAATATTAGTAATTTAATATAATAGTAAATAAATTAAAGTTACCAAAACTTGAAACATGCATTGTTTGAATTTTTTTTTAAGCTGAAATAAGAAAGTTGAAAATACGATTTTTTATATTTTTTCGTCATTCCATCCAATTGTTATTTTTTCAAACATTTTCTTAAACATTGTCTAATGAACTAGTCTTTCTAACATCTGAAAAAATTCGACACGCTTGGAAAACAATCTATCTAACAATCTGTCTATTTCAACGCTTCATCTACCGATTTTACAGGGAGAAAGTGTCGCCAGAGACCGATGCGATGGTCGCGAGAGATACGAAGTCGAACGATTCTATCAACAATCTATCGATCGGTATCAATCGTACATGTATCGCGGTATTTTTATTACACGCATACATGTATTACCGTACATCAAAGCTGGACAAATTTTAATTGGGATGAATATAAGATCTAACTAACGTTTGAAATAATAACAATTCCAAATAATGAACTACTTCGTTCGCATTTTATTTCCAATGTGACAAAAGATTTACAGTTGCTCAAGCAACTGTTGTTTAAACTAATTGTCATTGCTGAGCTTTCTTGTATTTATTGGATTTCGTTAACACGTTATGTACCGAAGATCGAGCCCTATAATTCTCACAAAATCGAAGTAATTTAATTAATGCAACCAGAAAATTAATATTTATCATAGTAATTTATCTATTTTGCATTCTAAATAGCTCACTAAAATTCTACTAGTCTGTTCAAATATATTACAATAAAAATAAATTTTTAAAGTTAATCAAATTAGTATCGCGACGCTCAACGTGTCAGTAAATGACTACCGTATTCGCGGAAGTCGTATACGCAAACATTTATTCCGACTCGTCATCCTAACATCCAGATCGATCGATCGATTAATTCGCCGTGAATCCGTTCATGCCTCCCGAGGGGAATAAACGGCACTTCTTGCGAGTCATTGTTTCCGAGTATTAACGAAGAACCTGCCCGTTAGACAATGGTCGATTGTTTAGCGATCGAGAGAGTGGACCCGCGGGTTGTTGACTGAGAAACTTCCGTCCCGGCAGACAAGTCTCGCCGATGTAAAGTCCATTAATTATGGGACGCGCAGGATCAATTTATTATCGATAATTTCGAATGATCCGTGCACCGTGTCGCGTGACCTTGTCGATAAATCGCCCTGACTAGCTGGGCTCGCGCCGCCGGGAGCGATAAATTTCATCCGGCACCGATTTATAGAAGAGTTCCGATGGAAACAGAAAGAATAAATTTCGCGAGTGACCATAGGCGACTTTGATCGAGTGCCGATGTCTAGTCGGGCATCGATTTTTCGAAAATTCGCGCTAACCTTATGCGGTTTCATGCTGCACGCGATAAATTCAACCGGTTCGTTCTATGCGAATAAAATATCTCGGCGCAATCTTTCTTCGGATATTTCTTCCTGTCCTCTACGCGAAAATTGATAACCGCGCGGGCCAATCGACGTCGCGCGACGACGGTATCGAAGCGCACAGACTCGAAACGGGAAAGAAAAGAGGATCGTGTATCACCGATTAACAGACCGTCTCCGTCGTTTCCACTGTCAACTTGCCGAATACGTCGGTGCTGGTCCTTCGGTGAACTGGCCGCGACTATCGACTCTCTCCACTGGGAAAACTGGACACCGTGACAACCGATACAGGTAACGGTGGCTTACATAAGAGTTCCACGGAGAGTGTCGGCACTGGTGGTCGCGCGCCGAGAACAAAAGGAAACGAGAAACATCCCTCCGCCCACCATGCGCGACTGCCACTCCGATTACCAAGGTGTCTTCTGGGTCAGAAAATATTTTGGCAGGTGGCCCACGGGATTCGGGATGCAGGCCATTGATTTTGTCCGCGAAACGAAAGTGGACCCACTCTGGCAGAGACGCATTTGGCAACCGGCATCCTGCGCCCCCGCGCTCTGCATCACTATACGTCCGCTCCCCTATCCGCTTCGCCTATGCGGAACAGCGGACGTTCCTGGGCAACCCGGCGGTCTACTTATCGTTAGCGCCTTCATTAGAGAACCGAACCACCGGAAACCTTGTCCTATTACACGGTTCCTTCGGTGTCCTACATTTCGAGAATCTTAGGCGAACGTGGGCGCGGCCATTTTCTTCGGAAACTCTGCCACACTGGTTTATATCAATTCTATAGAATCTCATGGACGAGGAGAAGGTCCGATGGATGACAGAATCGTGTCAGCAATCCTTTCGAATTGATTTTCTTACGGAATTCGGAATTCGGCGAGCAACGAAAGCAGGGAGGTCTGATAGATGACAGACTCGTCCCGCTGAATCCTTTCAAATGAATTCCCCAAAGGACGTGTTCCCTGGATTTTTGTGACCGAAGTGTGTGGGAAGGTCTAATTGATGACAGGCTTACATCACTGACCTCTTTCGCGTGCCCTAAGAAAGCCTCGAGAATCTCGTGGCTAGAGAAAACAAGAAAGTCTAACTCCAAAGGGGTAACAGTGGTGTGCATAAACTTTGGAACGTTATCGATACAGAAGGACGAAGAAGTTGATGCTTCTACATCCTCTGAGCTATAAACAAAGCGTAAACATTATTTCGACGGAAAGTAAATTCAGTGTTACGGTAACCGAGTTTCGAGAGACGGATCGCGCGCACCAACGGCTAAGATAGGGTTGCCGTCGTTCCCGGAACGAGGGAAGAAATTGAAACTAACAGCGTAAGAATGAACTACGAGACCCCGGGGGCGAGTTTACGAGAATTTAGCGCCCGTCGAGGCGTCTCGCGAGAGGGCAGCGGTAATTTCCAGTGGAGAGGAACGCCAGCGGTGTAAGGTCATTCGTTGTCAAAGGCCAATTACGATACATGGTCGATACGTTATCGCTTGGGCGAGCATTCCGCACGGTCGCCGACAACTTTATGCTCGGTTATTGATTCCTAATGTCAGCCATAGAGCGTAATGGGCCGCATAGTTATGCCTCGCACCCTCTCGACTACACCGATAAGCGAGGGGGACAGGACAGCGCAACCACTGAACAAGGGGGGACGATCTACGAGAAAATTACCGTCGTTTCAGCACCGGCCGTTCCGATTCAGCGTGGTTACGCGCGACGCAGCTGCGAGAAACACGTGGGGGAGGAGAGAGCGGCTGCACGCGATCCGCCGCGAACACTTGGTCAGTTCTCACCAGCGAGAATGCCCGAGAAAATCAACGAGCAACGATGAAAACAGGAACCCGCCGCGCCGCTCTGGTCGATCTTCCCCATCGACCTTCGAGAAACACGTGGCGCGTTCGAGGATGCTGCTGGATGACAACGGTGGGTCGAGGGTCTAGTTCCGGCCCACGCACGTTCACGTCACGATCACCGCAACGGCGCAACACTGACTCGATTAGCAAGCTCCCTGTGCTCGCTCCCTTTTTCTAAGGCTTGACCGATCGATCCAGGATCTACTCACCGCTGACCCGACCTATCCCAACGTATCCTGAACCGTAGCGGGTCTCGCCGACGAGCGGATGCGTCCGTTGGCTCCCACCAGCGAAGACCAACGACCCCTCCCCCTCATCGATCAAGGATCCGAGGACTGGCCCGCTCCTCGATCCTCCTCGATCCTCCTCGCGATCCTCCGCGCGATCCTCCTCGCGGTCTCCTCGCGGCCTCCTTAAGCCAGAGACCGCCCATCCCCTTTCATACGCCCCCGCCTCTCGCTGTCCGATAGATCCCGTTCGACCGACAACCGGCGTCGGCCTCAACGATCCACAAGATCCACCGATCCGCGAGCCGTTTCCGCGCGTGCCTTTTCAGGCTCGTTTCACCGCGTTTACATGTGTTCTGTGCTCCTTCGGCGACGATGTGGACGGAGTGGCGACGGTGCAACCTGCCGGGCAGGACGGGGGATACTGCGACACTGACGGTAGCGCCTTCTGTCGGCGAGCTACCACCCCCACCGACACAAACTGTCTCCCTCTACCCCCTTGCCGGATACGCTTTCCATCCCTTTTACACCCTCCGGCGCGCCACACCGCGCCACGCCGTGTCTGCCTCTCGTGTTCAAAGGAGATTGGCTATTTTCGCTTTATTTAGGCTGACCAGACTGCTTGGCTCTCGAAGCCACCCCCGCGATACTCTTTTACCACGAGATTCACTGGCCGTCCCGTCCGTCCTCTTTCGGCGCGAAATTTACTCGGAGGACTAAGGTTCCTACTACGGTTTTCTCCGAGGGTTTTTTCCAAGGATTGACATTCCTCCAGGGGATATTTCGTGTCTTTCTTTCGTTTACACTAGTGCCACCGAGCTCTAAACGTGACTAATCTATATTGTTTTATAACAGTAACAAGATTTAATTTATTTAAACTTCATACGATTTTTTATTATAATATATACTTGATTAGGGAAGTTTCTTTGAAAATTTCTTGTTGAAACATTTTTATCATGTTAAGAACTGTAAAAGCGAAAATTAAAAATCAGTCATGCTGATTGGTTTGGTATATAGTCTAGTATATTTTTCTATATTTTTTATATTTATATAATTGAACAAGAGATCAGACGGAGGCCGCTTAGATCAGTCGGTTAATGTTAGGCAGTTTTGATAGTTATGTTCAAATAACACAGTATTTCTCCGTTGATGCTTACTATAGTAAAAGTACCTATTTAGGAACGCTTTTCCGGGCAGAGATAAGATTAGCATCGATTTTGTTACAACTTAAGCGTTATTGTTGAATATTTATACCAGTGTTCGACAGATTTATCTTTTTAGATAAGCTTTGAAATAGTTATTTTAATGTAAAGAAAAAATAATACGAATGAAACAGTAAAGTACAAGCGTGTACGAATTATGAAACACCATTTTCGTATCATGTCCACGTGTTTCATAAATCAGGACAAATTGAAGTACACAACGTGGAACGTTGCGTTCTCTTGCTTTAAAACATCTGTATTCGAATAAACATATTTCTTCACAGCTGGCTGTTACATAACAGTATTCGTGCGAGTGAATTTATGAAGAACGCTGTTCAAAAATATCTGTAGAATTTTTACACCCAGTTTCACATGCTTCGTCTATTTTTTATTGTATTATCTGCGCTACTGTTCCAAAAACAACTCACAATAGAGCGGTGTTACATAATAGGTACTTTTACGTGATTAATTCCTAAGTCTTCGCTTAATTAGCAGCACCATGTGTTGTATTGGAAAATGAACTGTTATATGGAAATACTTTCGATTTCTTTTCAATGTAACTACAACTTTAGAGTAACACCTTGACTGCCGTGTCACATATATGTGGTTGACGTAGTTTTCTGGCGTGTACTTGTCTCTAACTACTTGTGCTTATAATTGTATTTAATTTGTACGTTAATTTGTTATGTCTTTCTAATTTCATTAGGATCCACAAAATGTAAGAACTTTGAAAAGGTAATTGATGTCATGCAATTGCACTTTTCAATTGTATCTTGAATAAATCAAATACTTTAATTTCGTGAAATCTTTCAGGTGATTGGCATGATGTCAAACTGTTAACCCTTTGCTGTACTTTAATAACCTGTTAATACGTTACGTGCCGGATACCAACCTTACAAATTCTCATTATTAAAGTCATTTAGTTAATGAAACTGAAAGTAAGGAAATTATAATTTATCGTAGGAAATATTCCTATATAAATACCTGTATATTATAATACAATAGAAATGAATTTCGAAACCAAGTTAAAAATTAGTATCTGCGAATGTTATTCAGTGCTATTAAGTCGGAAGAAAATTCTGTTCTCTTGCAATGAATTATAATTTTCTTTTCCTTCTATGAATCTATTTCGCTCGAAAATATTTTAATCATTGCAAGCGTGAATCCCTCGCGACGGCAACGATTTAACATTAACCCTTTGTTCTATGATTTATTTGAAAGCTGCGCTGGTTTGAATTTTTTTTCGTTAATAATTCCCTATCTAGAAAGAGGATATTTATATTTGTTGCATGCAAACGTTTAATCAAGCAACGTATTGTTATAAAGGAATAAACTTTTATTTCGGTTTAGAAAGAATTAACAACGGTCATGTTCTACGGATTTTAGTTCGAAATCTTCATACCGCGTTTGACACGATGTTGCAGGGCGAAAGGTTAGGCATGACCGGCACTGCAAAATTCGTTGCAATTTTTAAGTGTACTCGAGTAAAGAAATTCAATAAATTTTAAACGAATGTAATCTTATTGGTGGTTTGGTGTTAATTTAAGATAGGGTCCTTTTCCTCCGCCATGACCCAGAAAGCCCGATGCTTTTCCCGCTTCGATTTTCCTCCTCGTTCGACTAACGCTTTTCCCACCCCTACACCGCAGGATGCACCACTTTCCCCTCCCTCTTCGAAAAGTCGATGTGAAAAGTCGGATAAAAATGGTGAAACCATTTCCTTCTGGAGAACCGTTTCACGGAACATTGAAACAAAATTAACACTTCGACTGCCACGTTAGGTGACACTACTTTCCCTTAACAAGGGATGCTCAATTTTTATTACAATGTATTAAATAAAATAAAGTTTGTTAGAGTTTACAAAGTCCAAGAGAATTACAGAATAGAACTGTTATCATAAGTTTTGTCTTCTCTACTTCTCTGCTAAAATAAATCAAATATTCTATTTTATTACGAAATCCTATATGGTTAAAAAATTGTATCAACCGCATAATTACTCACGTTAACGAGTTTTCTGCATCATTTCTGCATCACACTTTTCCTCCGCTGATGTTCTTCATGTAGTGACGAGATTTACAAAATTTTCTTACTATACGTAATATATGTACAGTGATTCCCATTAATATTCAGACTTCTTTAAAGCTTAATGACTTTTTTGAAACTGGACTAAACGATTTGAATTTTTTTTTAGGTAATGAGACTAGTACACCGAACAATGATTAGAATACTTTGTTACAATTTTGCTGATATTTGAGGTGACAAAACGAAATTAAAAAACTCTTATTTTTTAACTTTTTCATCCGAGCCTGTAACGAAAATTTAGAGGAAGCATTTTTTAGATCTCAATAAGTTATATGCATATTGAAAATTTCATTGAAAGATTTCTGACCTTTATTGGTCGAAAGTGTCAAAAATCGGGACAAAACTGCGATTTTTGCGATCTTTAATCGTTTAAATCTCATGTATATTATCGAGATCTACAAAATGCATTTTTTAAATTTTCGTTACCGGCTTAAATAAAAGAGATAAAGAATGACAGTCTTTATTTTCTTTTGTAATTCTAAGCAATAGCAGAATTTATAAAAAGCGTTCTAGTTATGGCCTAGTAGACTGATTCTTCTATCATCTAACAAAAATTCAAGTTTAGTCGAGTTCTAAAGTTAAAAGTTATTTCGTTTCAGAATGTGTTCGAATATTAACGGAAGTCAGTGTATATCCCTATCATCTTAAATCTTTATCCTTTGATCGGATCCTGTGATCGTATACTGTACTTGGGAATACTCTCTCACATTGTATACTAAACGGCGTCGAGCCGTTGGCTAAACTATTACTATCATCATTATTATTATTAATATATTGTCGACGTGTTAACAAGCCGCTAATAGAGGATTGGCAACACAGAGATTGTTGAGAAATAGTCGAACTATCCCAGAACGGTGTACAATCTCGAATAATTGCGCGTTCGCAAATTCTCTGGTCCTTTGGGCAGGAAGCGGAAGCATCTGGCGGACAATTGCACGGTCCCGCGACCGCCGAGGGATTTCCAATGTCAGACAGGATTGTTGCCGGCAACAATGGATGTGCGTTTAATTCACCGTAATAGTTTCCGCGACGTCGTCGTTCGCCGTCGTCGTTGTCGCAATATTGTTTGAGACGGGACTGAAAAAACAGGCGCAGTATCGGTTATCGATATCGGCGGCTTCGAGTTCGCCCGACGTAAATAGCTTTAGCAACGATGATGAGCTTCGCCGATTGAATATCGGCGCGAGGAAAAGCCTCTCTGCCGGTCTAAATGGAATTCGGACCGGCCCCGGTTTTTACAAAGAAAAATGTCGATCGGAACGTGACGGTAGGATTAAAACGAAATTGCCACGGTTCACGGTGCGGTGACGCCGCCGGCACATTCTACTGGAAGAATTCCTCTCGCGCGGTTCCGAAACCAAAATTGAAACGCTCCGCCCGTTGACAGGCCGCGCTCGAACACGGTCTCGTTCGGCAAGGAACGCGCGTTTCTTCGCGGGAACCGAAGATCGAGCCACGAAGACCCGACAAAGTCACTTCTGTGGCTTTAAAGAACTAGAACCTACACGGATCACGCGGTTATAGAGCACGAGAGAGGGACGGAAACACACGTACGCGCGTACAGATGGAGAGGGAGAAAGAAAGAGAGAGAAGAGGGGCAGAGAACTGGTCGTTGATAAGAAAGTTCCGTCGTTCGCTTCACGCTTTCTTCATCGTTCATAAATTTTTCCCCCAGCGAGTCGATTCGCTTGACGGAAGTTTCGTAAGTAGAGACCGCGACTATCGATCTCGTGGGAACGTCTCCTGTTTTCCTATGCAGAAACTTTCCCGAAGACTCGGTCTGTAAGAAAATCATTGTACGCTTGCCTGAGCAACCGCTTCGCAACACCTTTTATCCTGACGAATCGATATCCGCTTCCAATTGTTGCTGGCGACGCTCTCCGAGAACCAGTCTTTCAAAAAAATATTCGACAAATCGGTGGTGGCTCCCGATGGCGTCGAGCTCCGGAAGAGTCGACGTCTTACGAGATCACTCCCGAGCGAAGGCGGCCGCGACCCTCTCCGTTGTCGCGGCTGTTCCGAGCAAGAAAATTGTTTAAAAGCCGGCGTCCGTAAGCGGGAGCGATCGAGGAGCCACTCGATCGGTTCACCGCCGACCGAGGAAAAAATGCGAAGCAGGAGACCGAGAGCGGGAGGTTACGAGTGGACACTTGATCTTCGACGAGACCTTTGCGACAAGCTTTTGTTCGTCGAGCCTCCGGGAGAAGCGAGCGTCTCTCTTTGTGACCGGCTCTCGTCGTCGGCCGAGGGTCATAAATTATCCGGCCTGGTCGACAACTTTTGGGAGGCTGCCACCGGATATATCGATTCCCTCTCGGCCCGTGTGTGCATCTTATTTGCGCACTCGTCCTCGAGACCGATCGAAAACAAATAGCCAAACGGCCCCCTGGTCTCGTTCGGAGGATGGCAAAATATTTTTCTAGCCGGCGAAGAATTCGGTTTGTTATTCGGGTCGGTTCGATGCCTCTATCCGCGTTCGACGTCCCCGAAATAGATCTCCGTCCAATCGCCTTTGTTGTCTCTCTGCAGATTGCGGAGGCGTGCAACTCCGCGTTATCGGGAAACCGTTTCAACCGAGCTCTCCGTAAACAATGTAACAACGCGGACACACGCGTTACAGAGTTACAGCGCCGCGAAACGCACGGCGATTCGTGGAAATCCCGCGCTGCAGCAGATTCCCGCCCACTAAACTGCGGCGCAGACCGATCGGCGCCACTCAGGGCCGTATTGCGACCTGGTGTCGTGATAATCCTCGTAATTCTTACGCGAAAACATTGTTTGGCACTCGTGCACGACCACGGCAACACGCGACAAGAATTATTACGTTTCGCATAATTTTTCGTGAGTAGTTTCACTGTCGCATCCTCCTTCACTGTTCTGATTTTCTTAACGCGTGTTGGCTGAGACTGTATTAAACGTGGGTGGAGTATTTTCTTCGGATCCGAGTCGGGACTCGAAACTTTTGGGTACTCAGAAATTTCAGGTACCCGTGTTTGGAATCGAATCACGAGAATTTTTGGTTACCCGAAATCCTATAATCGGATTGGGGAGTGTTTATAAATCCAGAAATATATTATATAGTGTAGAGTTTTTCCGGGTATGAAAGGAAGAGTGATTGAGAGTGAGTGTGAAAATGCTGAATGAATGGGACAGATGTTTGCAGAGTGTTTGGGCAGCTTCGAGTGACCTGAGTTTATTGCTTAGGTTCTTCGAAGCCCTGCGTGGTCGAAAGATAGAGAGCGGGTGAGTGAGAGGGAAATAAAGAAAGAAAGAGAGAGAATAAGTAAGCATGACAAAGTGAGAGAGAGAGAGAGAGAGAGAATGGCAAAATAATGTAGGGAAGGGAAAGAAGTAATAAAGGAAAAGGCTGGTAAAGATAGAAGAGCCGAATGGAAATATCACGGCATTGGAAGAAGAGCCGTCATCCACCAAACTTATGTGTGTTGTCGCAATAGTTACCGTTGTTGTTATTGTTATTATTATTGTTTAAGTCGTAAAAAGTTGTGTAATACTGTTAACACGTTGACTTCCAGGCGCATTTTCCATAGTTTGCCCAAGACGCCAACGTGAATTTTTCATTATGCGATGCATATTATGTCGAAATATTATTTACAGCAAATAAAGTGAGTTATAAAATCATGCTTGAAGCATTTTTCGTGCTGGAGGTCACCGACGACCACCACGGCGCTGTGGACAATTTTTGCGATTGTCCTTTATCCATATTTACTCTAATTATGTACTTTTATTATTTGCTCTGCCGCCGGTCACCGGTGACCCCCACGGCGTTCTAGCCAAGTCGAGCGCCGGTCACCGGTGACCCCCATGCCAATCAACGTGTTAATAAACTATTGCTGTTATTATTATTGTTATTTCAAGTTGCTTTTGTTGTTTTGTGGTACCACAGAGTCTCGTGGGATTTTCCAAGAATAATCCCTACAATATTATTACATATCTATTACATATCCGAGGCAGACGATACACAATCACGAAAAGCGAATGAAATGTCTAAATATGCCTCCCTCCAACCCCATTTCGGAATTTCGTGTACCCGAAAGTTTTAACCCTTGGAAGACGAATGATTTTCGATAGTCTTGAAAAACGAATGCAGAGTCATTTTAACTTGTAATAAAGTTTGTGTTGGAGCTGGTGTCAGCACTGGTGTCTTATCGCTCGCGAATCAAAATAACCTTGCATTCGATGTGCGAGGTTTAATAGCATTTTTAATCATTTTGCTATAATAAGAGGAGTCTTGAAATTTCTCTTTTACCCGATAATCCAACACAGTTCATAATCAGTTTATGTTATTGCAGATGCTTGTCGGGCTACGACAGAAATCGCTAGCCCCATCAAACACTTTATTAAAATGATCTCAACTGTAAATTATTGAGTATCAGTAATTATAAAATCATCGCCAGTAGATAATGTGTTAATAAGCAGGAGCTGTAAGATTTTATAGACTTTTCAAAGTGTTAGATTAGACGGTTAATATTACATTGTTTCGAGAGCGTTACATAATACAGTAGAACCTCGTTTATATGAACAATTCGGGGGACAAGTTAGTTATAATAAATATCAGTTATAATAAATAACCGATTGCGTCAGATAGTAAATGTCAGCTTGCATTCCCCATCGCCTTTTTCTCTTAGTTCAGATAATAGAGGTTCCATTGAAGTCCATTGTTACTCCACCATTCATATAGTTCGAGTAATAGGAATGTTTGTCAACGGAGGTCGATCTGTTCGTATCCTGTGTTCGGTACAAGTTGCTCATTGACGGTAGCGGAATTAGTTAAATGTTTCGCAACAACTATTTAGTTTTCGAAAGTAATTAGTTTATTTGCATATCAGTAATACGTCATGCAATAAGACTTTAAGAAGAAAAGGGGTAGTCGATGTATTAGCCTTTTAAGTGAAATTTACTTATTGTCATTAACCCTTTCGCTCCGACGAGCGTATATATACGCCCTCGAAAAATGACCATTCATATACGAAGAGCGTATATATACGCTGAGGAAAAGTGGGCGCGCGGGTACGAAGATACGTTCATACCATATATACTTTTATTTCATACTTTACATGAGATACTTTGTATGTAATTAAAAAATATTATATGAACATTATAAAATATAAATTTTTATATTTTAGAAAGTAAGATGATATTACTGAATATAATAAATATCATTGTAAAATTTATACAACAAGAAATGACTTCTAATTACTTCGTAGCATTCCAAGCGCTCCGTAGCGAAAGGGTTAATGTTAATTATTAAGAGAGAACCCAACCCTGACCTATGCTAGAAATGACACTTTTATCGAGAATAAATCTATATTATTATGTTTTATTACGCAAAATACTTTGCATTATAGAAGTGGATATATTATACATTGTCCTAGTATAGATTATGTTCATATACATATCTACAAGAGCAAAATATTGTAGTGACCCAAATGAAATACACAGATAATAGAAGTTCACTCGGGACTTCAAATAACAGAGGACGATTTGGTGCGGTATCGGGTACCATGTTCAGATGGAAATCAAAACAACAGGGAAATGAATAGCAGAATGTATGTGGCAAATACCAAATAAACACGTGCATCACCAGAACAGCTACAGAAAAGTATATTTTCAACGGAACAATACCGCAGTACACACTGCGAAAGTAGTGAAAGAGTACTTTCCTGGGGAAAAAATCGCGTTTTCAATTGGCCAGCAAATCAAATTGTTTAGACTGGCGGAGTTCAATTCTATTTCATTTGTGTATATTTATAGTAGTATTTTACAAGTTTTCATAACAAACAGCTTCAGCTGCAATGTTAAATACATAAAAATCTCGTTAAACTTGCCGTGGAGTGTAGAACAGGAAGTCAATCGATTGATTTTTCGTTCTTTTTTCGGAATGCTTTAAACGGTACTAAATAACCTGTAGTTGGAGCGGAAAGAGATTGCAATGGGTGACAAATTGGCAGATGCCTGGATCGTTCCGGATTTAGCGGAACAACGGGAAATATGTCAGACACGTCGAATAATCTACATCGAACTCGCAATTCTCTTTCCGCCGAAAAACGATAATTCTTTTCGAACGGAACTCCCGGTTCCTATTTAGACAATGCGGTCTCGACAGTATCGCGGCGGGCTTTCTATAAATTCAGTAGAATAGCCCGGCATGTGCAGAACGCATCAGAACCGCTTAATAGTTCGTCCTTCAAACATCGAATTTCCTTCTTAACTGAAAGCCTATGTTTCCGGGCAAATGTGTTCTCAGAAGAAGCTTATCCAAATCGACAAGATCCCGCAATACCAGTAGAAAAGTCCGCGAACGGTCAGGCAGCAAGCAACGGCTAGTTATTAATCGCATTAACTCCTTGCACTATAATAACGAGTCAGACTCGTCATACAAATTTCGTGCAAAATCTACTAAATATGAATATTATTAATTCATTTTAATTCGAAGTAATATTGAATTCTTCTGTTATCGAAGTCTAGAAACGAAATTAGATAAGGACAATACAAGAACCAAAAATTGCCTGGTCCTATTAGGGAAATTATTAAGGACGAATAAGTACTAATCAACACAACGTGAAAGAAATCATAGTGCAAGTGGTTAATAATATTGAACATATTCAGCACAGATTTCTTCATCTAATTGCCCATGTTCTGGGTTTCCCTATCTGTTTTTGATTATGATTATACGCATATTTCGTCGTACTATGTCCGATCATGTTTTGTGATAAACGGATTGATAACCGTCCTTGGTATTATAAATAAGTTTAATTTTTTAACTTCGTGTCCCTCCCTCATACACCGTTTTCTCTCGAGAAAGGACACCCACTGCACCCTTTATGGTCAATATAATTGTATCAATAGAATTACATTAACATTTTCCGTGATTCTGAAAGTTTCCGACGCAGTTTACACAGTGTACTCTCTAACTAAATTATTAGTCTGTATTATTTTGTGCGATCGAAGGCGTAATTAGTCCGTTTAATAAATAATAATAATATTCAGTTGCCATAAAGTTTGAATTTTAGTTTCCCTAAGGTAGTTAGAGAGTAATTAGGGAAAATAGAATTCTAACTTTATGACAATGGAATATTATTACCGTCACGAATACGTAAAACACGTGGATGGAACGACACGAAAGGAAATTGAACGAAACGCGATGGTAGAATAGGACACTCTGTAACGAACGAGCCAGCCATTCCCAAGTCATGGGCGCGAAATAATTTACGAGCAGAGCACCCGTACGTTCTCTACATCTTCTACGTAGAATCGTGAACTTCCTCGGTACGTTCTTCGATATTTAATATTTGGCATCGAACGCGAAGAGCTAATCAAATGTCCGCGAGCTTCTGCTCGACTACGCCGGCTTTATTAAAAGCTAAACACGTTTCCTCTGAGCAGCCGGTTAATCGAAATTGATAAAGTTCAGGAAGAAAACTTAAATCCCTCCTTTGGTCGTCCGGTTTGAACGGTAATTGCTTTGGCAGAGATTGCGTTATGAAGTCCCCCACCCGCCCTTCTTCGAAAGCCATGCCGGAACGAAAGAGAAAACGAGTAGAAGAATTTCCGATACTTCGACCGGAAAACAACTTCTCTAACGTTACACTATTAAAAGTTCGTCCGCCCTCCCGGTGAAATCGTTCCATTCTGTCTTCCTAGTTCGGAAGTATGGAGCTCGCGTTTTGCATAAAGATTCTCTGCCGGAGTTCGCTGTTAGCCGCGGGACGCGCTGCAAGTGTGACATACTTCTTGGAAAAAATACCCGGCGCGTGTTCGCCTTGCAAGGCTCATAACTGTGGAACCGAAGTTCGTAATTAGATCGGTTGAGAAGGACGCGTGCGGAATATTTTCGTGCGAGAACCATGTCGTACCGAGATGCGCATCGAAATTGGAGACAGAGGAATCCCCGCGACGTGTGGAAAATTCGACATTTAAAGATTTGACATTCGAGAGATTGACTTACCTGTGCTACTTTTTCTCCCATGTTCGACGCGTGCATGGCTCCCTGGAAGTATTTCGCCGATCCATTGTCCTGCAGGGAGAACTGAAACAGGGAGCAACGGACACGGTCAGGTTCGAAACGAGGCGTGTTCGATTACTGGGAAAGTATAGGGTGTCACAAAATTATGTTACTCCCGGGAAATGAGGGGTTTCTGATGTTATTTGTAGTAACTTTTTCCTTAAGGCGAATGCAATCCGTGGTTTTGTTTAAGAGTTATTAACGGAAAACATTGATCAATGGGAAGCGAGTTTTTCGTTAATAACTCGTAAACAAAGCCGTGGATTGCATTTTTGGTAAGGAAAAATTTACTTAAAATGACCTTAGGAGCCACTCGTTTCTCGATTTTGAGTAACTTTTGGGACACCCTGTATAGTAACTGCCCACTTTGTGAGCGCAGTTTTTTTAGAGTATAACCAATCCGTTGTTAAAAGTCAACTTGAAGTCAACTGCAAGAAATCGATGCATTTCATCTGATTCTTACAAGTTGGATTCGGTACTATAGAAGCTCTAAAGCGACTAAATCATTTTATCAGAATAACAAGATATGTTGACAATTTTTCACATAAAATATGTACTTATTTTAAAGAGGCTTTTGAAAGAAGTAACCTTTTCATATACTATAACTTCCTACGAAAGACCCTATATAATTCCAACACTTTCAAAATAAACATATGTCAAACTGTGAAAGTTTGTTGTCACAAGAATTAGCCAATAACTTTTATTTGAAAAATTCTTTCAGTAAAACTTTGTTGCAAACATTTTCCTTTAGAGAAGTTATTTTTTACGTTGTTTCCTACGATCATCTCGATTTTTCACGGATTAGCGACAAACTGGCAACAAAATTGTTCAAGTAAAAGTTGCTCAGTAATTATATGACAACAAATTGCAATAATAAAATTGAGGAAAAACTTTGAATTTAATAAAAGAATTGAGATTATTTAACACGTCGAATGCCGAAAATCAACCCCTTTCGCTTTCTAAACGTCCTGAAAATTAATATTGATCACCAATCGATAGATCTTCGTATGCTCTCTAAAAAAGTGCGCTCCTAGATCAAAAATAAATTAGTTTAGGAGTCATTAATTTTGCATTAAAAAGTCCTCTCTAGTTGTATAGGATCGAACACTGTTTGATGCGACGGATTGATTTCGTAATTGCGTAAAATTGAATCGTGTTAACTTGAATGACATAAATTTGAATATCGTAAATTCGAATCACGCTTACTTACTTTGTGTTTGATGGAATCCGGACCCACCTGGCTGAGGGACGGCGATTTCCGATCCTTGGACGTCCTCCATTTCTGCAAGTCACTTTCGGACACGACGCCGGGAAAGATTTTCGAATGTTTAGTTGCTAGAAACACAAACGGTCGCGTGAAATCGAGGTGCTTCGCATTCCTCGCGTGGTTCGTCGGTGACTGTTTCGTTAACCTAGTTATTTATTACAGAACTATACGTGTGACATACAGGCTCGATTAAGAATAAAACTATACAACTTATGTTTCTCAAAGTATGCCAATCAAATCAAATTGATATCAACGTGATTAAACCTGGCGCGCTAACGTGAGTACGCGAGCGATTAATTAATTCTGTTCTCGCAATCAGTTTGGAAAGACAAGCCAGAGAGCTCGCGGCGCGAATGAACAGAAAATCGATCGATCATGGTCGGGTGATCGAACCAGACGACTATTCTCCAGCAAACGAAAAAGCTGGCAGAGGATCAAAATCGCCCGGCGGAAATGTGTACGATAGTACGACATCAATTTACAATTTACACACGCACTAATCTAAATATTAAGAATACATGTGTGTTTCGGGAATCTTTTGTATGTCAGTAAATATCAGTATACATGTGTGTGTGTGCGCGCGCGATGACAAAGCCAAAGGGATGCCTCGTGTCTAATTCATACGGGCAAAAGGAACCAAATTCGCCAACGATCTCCAACAAAAGGCTCATTACTCGGACAAACTGTGTGAAACTATTGTAATAAATGGTGGTACATATATAATATATGTATATGTATGTATATCAGAGAGCCTACGGACGTAGAGTAAACCAAAAAGATAGTCAGGAAACCAACCAACGGATCAACCGAGCCTATATCTCCGATCTAGAAGCGTTAAAGTAGTGTATCGTTAACAAGTTAGTCAATTCGCACTAGGAAGCTGCATACCTGTGAAAGAAAGATCGTTTAAATGTTTTTGTAAAGACCGTGTAAGTTATTCGTCAAGAGATCAAAAACAAATGCAGTAAACCGCTACGGTTCGAGTTGTATGCAGTAGAGAATTATTTGTAACGTTTGTACATACATCCGTGTACGTAGTATCCAAATACATACATACGACAGACGAAAAACAAAACAAAAAACAGGGAGAGAGACAGAGAGATAGAGAAAGAGCGTACAATGGGAGAGACGGTATCTGACGATGATTTGTACAATGATGCTCGTGTGTTCCGTCGAAGAGAGTGTGCCCGAGATCTGGACCGATTCCAGGGATCGATGTGAACCGCCCGGAAGAGATCGCGATCGATCTCGTGATTCGAGAAACAAAGTGGAAGCCGTGTGTTGAGGTCAGCCAGTCTTATCGCAACGTTTCCAATCCCTTCATTTTCGTTTAATCGTCTCATCGACTCCGCGCCGTTCAACGCTTCGACGCAAAAGGAAATGAAAAGATCTTGTTCAGGACGTTGACTACAAGATGGCTGACCGAGCGATGCTACGGTGCTCGTTTCGTAGAGAAATTACGGTAAAAATTGACGAGACAGATGACAGCAAACGAGGGAAGGCAGAGTCGAGGGAAAGCTGATCCGATTCTTCTGACCTTTATCTTTGCCGAGAACAGCTTGAATCTACAAGAGTGACAAACAGCGGGATGCAAGCGTCAATATTATCAGTATTATCGGATCACGCTTTGCTCAACGCTGGATGGAAGAAGAGGAAGAAACGGGAGAGAGGCTGTGTAACGCGTTCGGAGATCCCGAGAATGAGAGAAAGAGAGTGAGAGAAACAGACGGTGGAGACTGTAGACGAGTAAATAGAGATGTATTATAGGTGGTATGGAGGCAGTATATATATAATATATAATATATATTATATATAAATATACACTGGGCAAAAATATTCAAGGATCATTAAAGGATCGAGGAAGTTGTCGGTACTCAAACTATTGTAACTTTACGTGGACGAAAATCGTACAATAGTCTATCTGTGCCCGTTTTAGAAGGCTTTAGATACTTTTCAACCCCCCTGCTCTCCCAATTTATTTCTCTGCAAATATCCTTTTTTATTGCGAAACTGAATGGGGAAACTTAAGCTGCCTTTCTTCCTCTTTGAATTTTGCAAATTGTAACAACTCTAACAAAAAATATTATTAATTAAAGACCGAATTATTAATTAAGGATCTTAAAATTATTTGTCAAGTTGGTAATTATTTACAACATAGTCTTCCACTTCGGTTTTAATGAAATTTAAAAATGTTATAGATTTTTACTGTAAACAGCACAGCGTCGTTTGAATTTGTAACATTTGGAAAGAAAAAGTGTAAAGTAAAAGTAAAGACTTTTCTACCCCGTTCTGAAGTGAAAGACGACCTTCGAAAAAATTGAGTTGCTTTTAGCCATAGACTTCAGTCTTTAACCTTTCTTGTACACACCGCATTAAAGTTTCATATGGTACAAATGGGACACGATACACCCCACGGACTAGAAATGGTTGTCACGTTTAAACTATTTATTATTTTGTGCTCCAAAAATTGAATATTCTTTAGACATTCTAAAATAAGAATCAACCGCGTTTTTCGTAACGTTATAACTTTTACGTATTAAAAAGCAAAACGAAAAGAGGACGAGAGAAGCGATTTGTTTTACAACAAAATTTCGTTGGAGTACCTCAAAGTATATGTTAAAGCTGCAAATGAGCCCAGGTAGAGTATCGTAGGATTTCTTTACCCGAAATCACAATAGATCGAGTCAGGAATTTAAAGCTGGTACGATTTTGATACCTATATTGCTCTGATAAGACTGTACCGAAACTAATATAATACGAAGATCGTTGCAAAACTGAAATGTGCGAATACTGAAATCGGTAGAATACCGAAACAAAAATAAATACCGGTATTTTTTTGGTTTCCCTTTTGACAACATGGCAAGTAATAAATTTAAGTAATACATTTAAAAGCTTTATTAATTGTAACTATAAAATTACCGATATGATATTACACTGTAATATAAAAAAGTCAATATATTTTAGTATAATAAAGTATAGTGTGAGAATGGATACACGTGTATGATGCGGTTGCACTTGTCAAAGTCTAGTGATCGCGACGATGCTGATCGGGAACATTGTCCCTAGAAGGTATCAACTGTTGTAGATTGTAACCAGTTGTGGTATTTGTTAAAATAATATCGGTAGTATAATAATACTGGTTCTAAACCTGTGCTTAAAACTGTGCTTATAATCTGTGCTGACAGTAGTTACGTTATATTGCTTCCTGAAATAACAAGTATTATATATATATATATTTTTATTTATTTTAATTCTTAGGCTCAGAAATGGATTTTGTTTACATCCTGTAAGTAACAAATATCGATTAATTCAGAGTTTTAGCAATTTTGATTACAGTATATGTCCAATGAAATTTATTAAATATTTCCCCATAAATGTATCTTTACGATTGCAATAATCGTAAATGAAATAATTTGGAATAGATTCTTTTGGCACGTTCCGTAAACCTAGCATTAAAAATACGTTGGAAAGTATAATGGAGATGGAAAAAGTAACGACAAATACTGGTAATTATATCAGTATATACTATAATACAGTATGCTAGACTATATAATGCACTAATATAGTTGTTTATACGTCGGTATGACGTCATATCGATATTTTCGTGTTCCGGTTTCTATAAAGTCTTCGAAGGTAGAACCAAAAAATACCGGTATTTCACGTTTCGGTAAAAGTCCCCGGTTGAAATACCGACAATATTTCCGATCCAAAAGCGATCGCTGAATCTTTTCGCCTAGGGTACGATATATGAAAGAAGTCCAAGTAAAAGAAACAGGCCTATGAAAGCTCGATCGGACAACGCGGTTCGTTATCTCTGGTAAGCTCATGACCAAAAAAAGTAAGCTCGCAAGCGCTTGGTAAGTTGTAAAAGGGGTGCAAACTCGCCGGCGCTCGGTCGGTTAAAAGATCAAAACCAAAGGGGGAGCAGGCTGGCCGCTCCGTTCCTGTTCTGTTTTACCTTCGGTGAGATTATCGACTGTCGCTGGCCGTCGCTCGAGAGTGACGTGTTCGCTCCCTCGGCCCGCTACTAAAATACGTTTCTATGGTTTGACTTTTGGAAAAACAACAGCCCGCAACCGCAGCCGCAGCCGCGCCTCGGTTACGGTTAGGCCTGATTTTCACGGGGATCTCGGACGTATGCGCGCGGGTATGCCTGGAGAACTGGGAGGTGACCGACGGAACGGAGACGGGATCGCGTTCCCGAGGCTCTGGGGGTGGTTCCGGGGCTAGTTCCGAAGGGGTTGAAACTCGTAAACTGGCGCCAACTGGCGTATCCGAGGCGAAACGAGGTCTCTTGCGCGGCTACTTCGATATTCGAACTTTCCTCGTCGACAGATAGCGACGCTCTCCTTTCTACCCTTGCATAAGGGCGATCGAAACCCTGTTCCACAGAGGGAAAGGAAGCTCATTTAGAAATACAAAAGTCAAAAATTTTAACATCGAGTGCGTGTTTGATACTGTTTCTTACGTCATTTCCCTAGAAGTTAAAATCGACAATTCGACTTTTCTAATCGATTTTTCTTAAGCGTAATAATGGTGAAAAGTAGTATTATAGGATGCTATTTTCATCTGTCCCCCTCAATATTGGTTCTAATTATAACAGTACATTTTATTCCTGCAAGTTATACTTTTCTAAAATAAGAATTCTATAAGAATTTCTCCTACGTGTCATTTTAAATTAACCCTTTGCGCTCGAGTGGCGACTCCGAGGCGCCACTAAATATTGGTATAATGTTTCTCAAAATATCTGTGATAATATCTTCATTAAGAATTTATTAACATTGTAAATACTGTAATCGCAATACATAAATCGCAATAAATCATATAAAATAGAAGTCATGAAACATGTTTTGGATTTCGAATTAAAATAGCTTCGAGTGCAAAGGGTTAAACCTGGAATTCTAAATTGAAATACGTTTCTTCCATTGCGCTATTTTACAAAACAAGATGTCTACTCTTTTACGGAATTCTGTCAGCTTTGTCTGTACTTATTAGTATGTATAGGATGCATGTAATACAGAGTTATCTATTTTTGGTAGCATTCATAAATTTGTGCTTCTAAAACGGCCTTCTTCGAAAAGTACACCGGAAATGCAGGACAATTAGTATAGGATCTTCTCGAGAGCCTTCACCCGCTATCTTCTCGACACAACTTTTTCGAAAGAGTAACAAAACAAAGAAGGCCTTATAAGCGGCCGTCACGATTTATCGATTATGAAAACCGATTCGATCGGAGGACGATTGATCGACATCGATAACCGCGGCACACGAAAGCATCGACTACGGACACGCGTCGGTCGCTATCTGTCCACAGTCGCGACACGAAATATCGCATGCGACAGTATTATTCTCGGTGTCGTCGATCACGAATGCGCCCCGGGAAACACGCGTCCGTTGGAAAACGTTCAGGGAAAGCGGAGAGATCTCGGAGGATCGAGACGGCGGTAGTCGCGCCTGGATCCTCGGGAAGCGATCCTGTCCCTCGTCCTCGTCCGATCGCGGAACGAAAGAGTGACACACGAAGGCAAAATGCAACACCTACGTATAAATCACACGTAATGTATATGTACCGGCCATCGATTAAAAGAACAGAAATGACAAAAAAATATAAGAACAGAGATCAGAAACGAACAAAAGTCGCCGTTTCACAGAAAGAAGCTCGAGCTAAAATACGTGAATAGGCAACCCACGAAAAATACCGAGAACACGAATAGAAAACAGAAGGTCCAAAAAACGAGCGAACGAGCAACACGGCCGATCGGTCCACTGACTACTTACAGACGCTGCAGGTCAGGCTGCGACACGGTGTCCTCGCTGTTTCCGGTTTCACGGTTCTCCTAGAGATCGCGTCCAAACTCGCCGCGTGCGACACGCTCCGAGAGGGACCACCCTCCGCGCCTCCGGCCGAAGGAAAGTTCCCGCCCTCCCAAATCCCGGACTTTTGGGAGACCTGGAACGCAAACAGTACAAGACTCGTATAGTCGTTGATAAGATATTTCTGATATCTGCTGGGTCACGAAGTAATCGTATTTGTAGTCTTCGAGACGATAATTTTGATTTACCCCCGAATTAGGACTCGAAGTCATAGAACTCAGACCTGGGCAAATTTTATATGAAATAATTCATTTCAAATCTGTTATTTTATCCTTATAAAATTTCTTCTTCATCGTATCCAATAGAGCTAACAACTAACGGTAAATAGGATTCTAAAATGCTTAAATAATGTATTCCTTGCATGAGATGTTTTTGATCCTAACTAATGGACCAACAATCTAAAAGGTCTACCGAAAAATTCTGTTCGTTTGTGAAGCGGAAGAAAATAATAAATTTTTCATAGATTTAATAATATTGATTATACAATATAGTTTCCGTCATTACTTATAACGTTTTGCCAGCGTAGTGACAATTAGTAAATACCAGTTTTGAAAAATATACGCCTCAAATGAATGTAAGCATACGTATTGAAACTTGAAATGACATTATCAGGCAAAACTTCCGGTAGATCTAATACATAATATCCTTCCCGGAACTTCATCGTCTGCTTTACATCTGTCATTTGAAGATTCGCACTATCAGATATCCAATACCAGGACCGTCCATCACATTTAAGTTGCATATTTTTGTTTCATCAGACCATACCACTTTCCCAACCGTCTACGAATTTTCTTTTAAATTAACATTAATATAAAAAAGAGCTGATTTGTATACTGTCTCTAGCATTCACAAAAATTTTGCTTCCTCCTAATTCTACTATGACGCCCAATTTCACGTGCATTTCTACCAGAAATCGTGCAAGTTTTTTTTGTTGTTGCCACTATAACATGATTTACATTTCATTGCAATTTGTCGCAGTGAAAAACCTTTATCACACAAGGAAATAACATTGCCTCTTTTCTCTTCGCTAAGCAGTTTAACATTATTACTCGGCTAAATCAACTTATAAATTGAGAAATAATTATACAAACGTGTCTCACATTTCATCTATTTCAGTTTCAGTCTTTGGCTGACGAGACGTACAAAACTGTAAACACCGTGATATGTTCCTATTTTTGAAAAATATTTCGTATATTGTAAACATAAGTAAAAGTAAACTGCTAAATATTGTTAAAAAGAATCACCTTGCAATTATAATCTGCGGATTTTTGCGCAAAATCAAAATTGTACTTGTAGATCGCAACAACCTTGTTGTCAGATAGAGACTTTTTTTTTTCTTTAACAATTTTTACAACTTGAAAATAATACAATGACACTCGTAAATTTGATTTACCCATTTTCGTCATAAATGCATAAAACCCATAGTCTAATAATCACCCAAATCCGATCGATTAATTAACCCTTTGACTGCGGCGCACTCTCGGAGAGAACCATCGATTAAATTAAAAATATCCAGTCTTTAATCTACTTTAAGTAGTTCTCTAAGCTATTTTTAATTTACTTAACTTGGACATTCCTTCGAAAATAATTGGTAATTTAATATAAAGCATTAACATATATGGCGTATATTTATGCCTTCCGTATACATATATTGATAAACTTGTGAGAGCGTCTTTATACGTCTTTTGTAGCCAAAGGGTTAAGGAATTCGTATCATGATCTTCACTTTTGTGAGACAAGAAACAGCGTATGTATTTATTTTAAATATCCATTTATGGATATTTAAAGTATATAATGTTTCTTTTTAGAGAGAACAATCAAAACTACGTGAGTTATATTGAAAGAGTGTCTCAAAAAGAGGAATCTTGTCCTTTGGTATAAGATTGTCTATGGTCTGAACCAAAATGATCGATTTCTCAAATATCTTTTCGTCTTTATCATGTTCAAAATATGAGAAAAAACCCGAATATGTTAAAAATATTGATTCGTGTGATAACAGGACATGTAGTGCAGATGATCTATAAATATCAAATAAACGAATTGATCGATTAAAACATAAGATATCGTGTCGACCGTTTCAAAAGACAGGATTTCGAGAAAAACGTGTCCAAATTTATCCTCTTATCAGTTACATGGAAGGATAAGCTCGCATTTCAAACATTTATAACTTCATTATTTTCGCAAATCCGAATGAACTATTTCGCGCACACGTCCTAAAATACTCATACTCTAGCATTAAACCTATCACGGTAAAACTGATCGATTAGTTTACAATTCTACAAATTTTAGGGACCCTTTCAAGGGAAATGCTCGAATAAATTACATTAATGTAATTAAATAAATTTGAAATCCTTACTTGTACGAACCAATACCACTAGTCTCTATCATTGTTCAATGGGTTTGATTTGAACTCTTTCGCAACGGGAATATATACACTCGAAGACTATCACTTTTACTCCTACGACTTTTACGCAATTCCGCTCGGCTAATTAACGAAAAGATGACTCCCTAACTCTTGCTCCTTCTTAGCTGCCGATCAGTAATATACCACGTATGATAAGTAAAATGGCCTCTGAAAATGTTCATACGTAACTTTGATATAAAGAAGGGATGGAACGGATTATCGTGGAAAAAATCACATTTCAAGATGTATAGTAAATTCTCTCGAATTGTTCCTCAGTTTATGAACAAAAATTGACAATTTGGTAAGAGGAGACACGATTATTCGATCATGGCGGCTCGTTTTTATATCTCCTCCTCCCAAATTGTCCATTTTTCTTTACAAGCTGAGGGACAATTTGAGAGAATTTACTGTACAATTTACGTATACAATTCTTGTAAAAGTGACAAGGGTTCGCAGTACCGATAATGTTAATGGTGAGCTTCGAGTGTACATGTTTGCATATTTTCTACTTTTGCAACCTTCCTTTGTCGCTCCGAAATCATCTATTACCTCTATTAACACCTTATCTACGGATGACGCAATTTGGCGTCAAATTGAATTCTGTCATCGATAAGCCCGCCGATAAGGTGTTAATGTATTATGTATCGTTTCCTTATTATTAAGAACGATTGTGTTCTTACAGAAACCTCGTGGATTGTACACGGCATGACACAGCTTTAGGGCCGCGTATCAGGCCTTCTCAGCGTCGAAATACTTAGGACCGAAGGGGCGCAGGTACGCGCACACACAGAGCTACCCTTGACTCGGACTTCCGTTTCACGTGACAGCCGGCTGGAATATCATTAGCATCGCGGTACACTCCTACGACACAGGATCGATACCGGACGTGTTTTGAAGCGAGTGCACGCGATCAGGCTGAATTTACCGAGGGCTCGAGGGGTAGGACGGCTCGCGTTCGGGGTTGAGGGCATGGTTTAAGGCTAAGGCTTGTTGACGGGAGAGACCCGACATCGTTCGAATCTAGGGACACGAGACGCTGCACCGTCGAGAACGATTTATCGTTGCCCCGTTTCGTAAAATTTTCGAAAAACCTGTCGTTTCGTCGCGACCTTATAATCCGCGGATCCGTTTCCCCAAGAGTTCCTTCTTTCGCCGGAAACTGTGCAAAGTTTAATAACTGTGCTCGGTACAACCTCGCCCTTGCACGCCTTCGTTTCGATTTTCCCCATTCCTGCTTGTAATCTTCAATTTCACCGTCGACGCTTTCCATGTCTTGCGCAAACACCTCGATTCTTTTCCAGCCACTTTTCATGCTCGTTGAAGACTAAGGATCCGACGCCATATTTAGCTCGCACGTTTAAAAAGACGTTTCGAGTGGTTTCGTTAACCCTTTTGGTGCCGACCGGAGAAGTTGTTTCCGCATTCTTTTCTTAGCCGTATTTATTTATGTAATGTAAACAATGCTATCTCCGATCACGTTTCTGTAGACTTCTTAGACTTGAGCAGTCAAATAAAAAATCTATTACAACGCACATACCTCGAATAATGTACGTATTTGTTTCTTTTTCTCATGCTTCTTTTATTTCTCTTTTTTGATGTATTTATTTTTCTCTACTATCTTTGCACAGCTTAATTTGTACCTTTGTTAAAGCTAATGGGTGGTAAAGTGGTACCAACGCGAGAAATACTGAGCCGTATTTTTAAAAAATGAAAGCGACCTTGAGTTTTTTAAATAAAAAATTTTTCTGTAATATTTCATACAGCAATCTGTAGCCGACCAAAAATTAATTAACTTTTGTTACAAACATTATTTCGTCTGACTGTCGGAAGTGCTCGAAAAAACGTGGACACAGTTACGTGGTTCACCCTGCATTTGAAAGATCTTCATTTTGCTAATGTGTTTAACCTCTTAGGTACGGCTGAGTTTTGCGCGTAACTGTTTCTTTATACGGCAGAGTATGATATTATAATTTAATAATTTACATTATAACTTTTCCTAAAGGTATGATACATGTGCTTTAATTTGAATTATTTACTTTAATAACTGATAATACAATTGAGCGTGGCGCGTCGTAATATAACGTCTGCGCAAGCCACTATAGTGGCGCGTCGTTCCTAAAAGGTTAAGAGACGACGGAACAGGGATGCACGGGTACACGAGCTTCGGGTCGGGTTGGACATTGATCGAAACCGCTGGGAGCGGGTTGGGACCAGAAACTTTCGGGTACTCGAAGTTCGTATCGGACCCCGAAAACTTTCAGGTACCCTAGATTTTAACATCGGATTGGGGAGATACACTTAGACATTTCATTAGCTTTCCCCGATTGTGTGCCATCTGCCTCAAGTATATTCTTCAAGCCAACGTACACTGGTATGATTGAATCGGTTATAAACAGAAAGTAACTTTTACATTTTTTGTGATATTTAAATTAAAAAAGAACAAAATACTACATCTGTATATTTCTATATTAAAGATAATAGGAAATGGAAATATACAGGGTGCCCCAAAAATGTCTAACAATTCGGAAATGGGAGATACTTGAGATCGCTTCAAGCAACCTTTTCCTTTACAAAAATTTTCTGAGAGTCATCGTTAACGAGTTATTGATGAAAAACATTAACCAATGAGAAGTTAGTTTCGCTCATTGACTCAGCCGCCTCACGTCAGTGGTTCTCGTCTCTTATTGGTCAATGTTTTTTGTTAATAACTCGTTAACGATGCCTCGGAGACAATTTTTGTAAAGGAAAAAGTTGCTTGAAATTATTTGAATTATCCCCCATTTCTGGACTTTTTACAATTATTCATAACACTGTTGGCTGCCTTCTTTAATTTAAGCCCTCTATATACCTAAAAAGAACTTAACAAAACATTATATTTGTATATTGCTATATTAGAAATAATAGGCAATAAAAATATGCGAATGTGATACTTTGTTAAGTTTGCGTTTAGATACCAGTAACAATGTAAAGGTTACTTTGAGTCTATAATTTGGCACGCTACTGCATAAATAGAACATATTGAAATCTACCTATCATTGAGATTACTTATATTCCGAATAAATACGATAATTTTCGACACATAAGTTTTCAGAGTTAGTTCAATAATTGAACCGTTTATTTTGAAAGTGGCCTAAGTCCATTTACACTTAAATTGAAATATTTATTATTGATAATGTCCGAAAGCAATGATCAAGGTAATTTTAATTAATTATTATTTAACAAGTTAACCTCAGTTTTTGGAAAATTGCTTTAGTTGAATAATCAGTACGTTTAATTAATGCAGTTAAAACAATTTACGCAATATACATACAGTTAAATATAAAACTTAAAATTTACTATTAAATTTTAGAAATTATTTCACCCATGGGGAAGAACAAAACGACAAGACCATTTAGTTCAGATAATGAACACAATTATTAGAAGACGCAGTTTTTAAAAGGGTGAAGAATTCTAACGGAGAATCAATAAACTGGTTAAAAATATGTTGAATGCGTTTTGTCAGAAATGAACCGTCTAAATTTTTTTATAAAACATCAATGAATGAGAATGAAAATTTTAAAGTCCTGGATTTATTACCACGTCGGGGTAGACCAAGAAAGTTCGAAAATAATGTATTGACACCACTGCATAAAAATATCAGGCAAATTACAACAGCAAAATTCAAGGAATGGACCTACTACGATATATACCACCGGAACATGATTTCTTGAAATCCCTTTCACACACACAAAATGTAGATAAGTAGTAAATTGTTTTGTAATATATATACTAAAAAAATGTTTCGAATCGCATAAATTATGTTTTTGAAGTGTTGTAAAGATATATAAAATAAATTGAGTATTATTTTTTTCAATTTGAAGCATCTTAAATTATGTTGAATGGACTTGGGCTCCTTCACATTTTATAAAGAATCTGGTTGTTAATTTTGAAAGTGACCTAACTCCATTCTTGGTAAAAAAAAGCATATTATTCACTTAATAATTGTCATTATTTTAATAGGAACTATAAATATAACTCCCTTAGATACACTTAAGCAGTATGACTCATTTGTATCCTGTACGTATATTTTTAATTGTATCGAAACATAAACCCTTAAATATCTCAATTTAAGTATAAATGGACTTAGGCCACTTTGAAAATAAACGGCTCAAATTACCGCGACGCGCACCGAGTGCGAACGAACTGAAACTTCGTTTTGAAAGGGCTTGTGTCTATTCTCGGTGAAAGCGTGAATCAAAGGAAGCTGTTCGAAGTCGTCTAGAATCGCCGGCCGATAGATCCGCTGGAAATGGACAATTTCGGATACGTTCCGGTGATTCTATTAGCCTGGCTCGATACCGCGGGCAGCATCCATTACGCTCGATCATCGAGGTTGCTAGGGTAATTGAAACGGATGGAAGGAGCGGCCGTTACGGCCGGATTAATCCCCGATATCCGGAACGCGTCTGTACGGACTTGAATCGCGAGAATTAACTCCTATTCGATCCGTCTTAACGCCGCGACGCTATGCGACGCGGTGGCAACGCGTTAGCGACCTAATCGCGTAACAAGATCCTTCGGTCATTCGAACGTGCGCGGATAAGCTGTGTTAGGCTTTCCTTATCCTTTGTATCCCTTGATTCAACTGATTCAAATGACTCGTTTGATTCAGATGACTCGTTTGATTTATTTGATCCATTTGATTTATTTGATTTATTTGATTCATTTGATTTATTTGATCCATTTAATTTATTTAATCCATTTGAATTATCTGAATCATTTGTTCGATTACACATATGTTCGATTACTTTCATTCATTTGTGTCGGAATTCACCGACTATATACACGCGGATACCATTTTCCGGGACTTGCACTTTATTGCACTTCTGCTGGCAACAAGGAATCTCAATTCTTTATAGCTCTTTTCCTATATTGTTCTTCTTATTATACAGTTATACTTGCCCACATTTTTTACAGTTATATACAAATATCACTCTAAGATACACAAATTGCCAATAACTGTTTTAATTGCTGATAAACATCTTTTATTTATCAAACAATATTATTGTTACCATTTTTATTTATTGATGGACAGGTTGGAAGCCCAGTATATACATAATAGTTTATATACAGACCAGAAAATTATACGCATTACGTGACTGCACTGGTGATAATATTATGCAACTGACGTTTAAATATTTGTGGGCAACCGATAAAAAAATCGATGATGCCATCTAGTGTACGTGAAACTGATATTATTCCAGCAATTTGATTTACTCGGGTCAATTAATTCGTTTGACATGTTCGATTCGTTCGATTCGTTTATTTCATTTGATGCAGTTGATTCGGATGATTTATTCGATGAATTCGATGAACTTGATTAATTAGATTCATTCGATTCGCAGTACTTACGTCGCTGACACCCTCGGGACTGGCGATTGGCGCGGTGGTGCTGGGCTGTGCTACGTTTGCGGTCGCTGCAGACGTTGCACCATTGTTGCTCCCAGCTGGCGGGTGAGGGAGAGGGAGAGGCGGCGGGGGCGTACCAGTCCTCCCAGGACCCCAAGATTCCATCATCGTGGGTGAACCACATGTTAGCGGGCTGGAAAATATAGAAGTCGGGTTCCATTAGACGGCAGAGCGAGGACGGCCGTGGCGGATCGACCAACGACCAACGAAACTGGGAACCGCCTTTTCCGATATATCGAGAACCACCTTCCCCAACCTAGGACGCCAGCTCTCGACGTCCGGTAAGAGAAGCAGTGTATTGTTCTTCCGGAAATCGAAGCTAACGTTAAACAGTTTAAAGCACGCGTCGAAGTCGATGAGAATAGAAATCTGCATGGGCATCCGCAGTCCGGCGATCAAAATAATTCATTCCTCGCGGGGCAGATCGCGATGCAAATTTCATTCGACCGGGGAGGAGAAATTGTGCTTTTACGAGGCTTTAGAAACGAAATCGCTGGAATTCGGAAGCGTATAGACCGTCGATCGATCCGGGTTCGTAAAAGATCAACGTTCATCTCGCCGACGCGACGGACGAAACGAGAAGCCCGCGAGAAATTCCGCGAGGTCCCTCGTTCGACGTGCCTTTATCCGATAAACGTTGTAGCCACAACGGTGGCGACTCCCCTTCGTCGAAATGAACGCGTGTTCATCGACGAGGCGTGTCGTCAATAATCGAGGCCAACGCGAGACGGCCGGCAGCTTAATCTCGAAAATGGTCGGCTGGAGTGTCCGGGAGCACGATGAATCGTGGGAATCCGAAGATTATGGCAATGGTCGATACGGAACAGAGGTCAGACTTGGAGAGTGAAGTGTGTCAGTGTTAGGTCAGACTTGTCAATCGATAGAGAAGCTGACGAGCGTCGGCGTCGCTTGTCCCGCGTCGAGACGCGAGACACGGAAACGTGGCAACCCTTAGCTCGTGGTAACGCGAGCGAGTAACCCTTAACCTGGGCGGGTTCGGCTTTGTTTTGTTAAGCTCGAGGGTCGGTGCCACCCCCGCACCGAGCTCGTGTTTTATGATTCGGAGGTCGAGGAGTTCGGACCGTTTCCGGGGCGCGCGTGAGGAATGGCCCCGAAGATCTGCTTGTTTATCGCGGAATTTCGAACTTCCTGTTTTTCCGGCGGGACTACCTCTTTCCGTCCCTCTCCACCCTTTGACCGCCCCTTTCTCGGAGATTTCAATACCCTTATCAACTTCCGGAGACTCGAACGGCCCTCTTTCTAGGAGAGCTCGCGAGACGTCTCGTAAATTCGCGACGATCGCCGCACAATTTCCGATATATTTCGCAGCACCCTCGCACCGATGACGCAAGCGATTCCAAGATCGCGTGTGCCGCGGAAAATAGAGGAAAAAATGCCAGCTGTTGATAGATCGATAGGCAATTTCTCCGAAGAACGGCGACCGTTTGCCGCAACATTTGCCGCCAAGCCGCGAACGCGCTAACGAAAGGTGTCCACGGTAATTGGCCAGGAAAAAGCTACCCTCTGTGCAGTCGACCGACGACGCAACCACTGTTCCGGACGGTCCCGGATTTGTAATTGCGAGCTTGCAGTCAGGGTTTCGTACATTGTGTAGAAAACTTACCCGGAATTGGTAAAAAAGACACGAATTAATCATTTGTTTATCGAAATTGATTTTTTCGGTTTCAAAATAGGTTCCGTGCAAAGCAATAAACATACATATTTTGGTCTTTAAGGATGCAACGCTTCCTATTAAAGAATTAATCAATCTCAGCTGGTGAGAAGAAGACTTCAGAAGAATTGTCCCAAATTCTTGGCCGAATAAGGTTACCTGACAAGAAAAACCCAAACGTTTGTTTGCAAAACAGGTCACTTTTCATGTCCCGTTTACTGCGTGCATTTTAAGAAAAACGCCGTTGACCCTTATTTTGGAATAGCCAAGAATTTTTGTGATCCAAGATATATATTATGACAATGATACATTAAATTAATACACTAATTTACTTTATAAAACTTGTTTATAAAAATGTATTTGGCCGCCTATCAAACGAGGCTCCTTTCGATTTTTTTTCAAATTCTGAAGGAGCTATATCGTGATGCAAAATCCAAGAATAGTCTCCGCCCAAATCTGGACGAATATTTGCATGCAAATGTCTTATGAGCCTGAAATCGTATTCTTTATCGACCGTTTCTCCAGCTGGAAATACTTCGAATGGACAACGCTGCGATAATACGCTACGAGCGAGCTTGACGCAGTTTTTGGTTTAGATCCGTGTTTGAAGCGATATTCCGAAGATTGTTGGCTTCTTGGCATGTCGTATGCATAAATCCATGTTTCATCACCAGTTATGATGCGCTTCGTGAATGTAGAGTCACTAGAAATCGATACAAGAAATTTCGTTCTGTTGTGGCAACAGAATAGCCGCTTTGATTTTGATATCGGTGTTAGGTCAAACTGTTACAACTAGACTACGGATTTTTATGCAAAACAGAAATTGTCTGCATTAATTACAAGATACAAAAGTCAGATAGAAATTTCTTTCCTTCTGCAATTATTTCATTGAGTGGAAAATAAAATAATAATATTTTAAAATTCTTTACATGTTTTCACTGTTTTGTATTCGGCCTACTCATTTTTGTCACAAATATATAAAATCCGCACTGCAGATACAATACCGGAAAGAATTATTATGGATACCGAAATACGTACTGGTATTACTTCAATATTCGTGCGAAAGTGATAGATCCTAAGTTCTCTTCACCAATTTCGAAGACCGATTTATTTACACTTTACCTTCGTTTTGATAATGACTACAGTCACGCGACTTTCTGTAGTACAGTGCGTTTGAAAATCGAAACATCATTAGCGAATTCACCGAAGCAGTGTCTCGTGCAAAATTCCATTTATTTCTGCTTGCAATTTGTCAACATTGTGCAAATGTCATTCCAATTAACACAGCGACAGTGTGGTATCGAAATGTGACGTTGTAAGTGTGGCGGGGGGTTACGTATTCCATTCTATTTCTTTAACAAAATATTTGAAAAAATAATTTTAATATGGAAATGTTTAATTTAAACAATACATTTGCCAATAGTGTTACAAAAAATACAAGAATATGCGTATTGATAATTTAACAATTGGTAAGGTACGTCATAACCGCATTTTATCGGACTGCCTTCCGTGTCAATTCAATTCTCGCAGTCTCGCTTCAATTCTATTCCGCGAACGTAATGTTCGGCAGTTTGCTTTTGTAATTATATTTATTTCATTTATCCATTGTCGTTTTGTAAAATTTGCTGTGTTCGTTACGAAAATATACAGTCCACTGGCACTCCCACCCATCGAATCAATCGTTCAGTTGCCCGTTGCGACATAAATTGCAATACAAGAGGAACAACCGGAAAAATGATCAGTAATTAACGGTAAACATATCGGTATTTTCATATAATGGTATCGAGATCGTATCAGTATTTTGTATTTCGGCTTCTGTTTGCAACCGAAGCTAAAAAATGCAAATGCAACTTAACCTTGTACTAAAATTCTTTCACAGCTAGGTTAATTATCGATAATTGAATTTCAAAGTATCTCCACCTTTTTAATTACCGACCTTTTCTTTTGTTCCAGTACCTGCCATAGCCAAATTTATACTAATTAAGGAACGTTCGCGTTTTTTTATTTCAGACAAGTAGAATAGCCGAGACATCGTGAGACAACCTTTTTTAACCAGTTAAGTGTGTCATGACGACTATATCCGTCATGGAGATGTGGCACAATTTTGTGTCATGACGAATATATCCGTCATGGAGATGTCGGTGCCAGATACGCGGTGCCATTGATTTTAACTTTTATTTGTTCCAAGAATTTTTAAAACGTCGTTGTAACACGTACACATAAACCTTGTCAATTTAACAGGAGTTGTAAGAGTTTCTATGCAAAAAATTCCCTAACAAAGTTAAAAACACACGCACTGCACACTAGAATACTCCCTTAATCGATCATGTACGAAATTTAAATCACGAGTCTGACTCGTTACATAGCAAAGGGTTATAAGACGGGCCACTCGCACGTTGTGTACCGCGTCAACACCGAAATGAATTTCAACCGAAAAATCCGGCGAGCGAGCGTTAATCCTACGGATCGTTCAGAGTATGCTCAATTTACCGGAAATTCCGACGGCACTCGGATGAAATTTCATATCGTTCGCAGCGACTAGGCGCGAAGGGACACGGGGTACGGGGGAGGAGAAGTTGTATTGGGCGTGTTAGGGTGGCGACAAGTTCACGGCGGTTTCGTTTGGACGGTTTCCAACGGTTACCGAGCGCGTAATGAGAATTTCCCCAGCCGTCTCTCTCTCTCTCTCTCTCTCTCTCTCTCTCTCTCTCTCTCTCTCTCTCTCTCTTGTTACGATACGTCCATCGGCGCGCATATATCAACCAAGGAACAAATCAACCCCATTCTCGCGAGCTTTCGCGGCTCTACGAGGCCGCTCCGTGCGCCATGCGCCATGCAACGATGCAACGGTCCGTCTCCGGACGACCATTTCTATGCATCGAAGCGCATAGATGCAGTCGCGAGGGAACACAGTCACGCTTGTAATTTCATTGGGATCAAGCAGCGGGCGGACGTTCCTGCGACAACCGGAATAAAACTCGGGAAAAAAAGCTGAGAGAGATTGATCGGAATCCTCCCACGCTCGCCGTTGTACTCCTCGCAGAGCTCTCTGTCTTTCCCGTTGTCCGCCGAACCATCGAATTAGTATTCTTTCCGGGAACAAAGCTACCCGATTGCCTCTCGTTCCTCACCGAAAGAACAATCTCGCTGATTGGATCGCGTCGCTGGCTCTTTATACCTTAAACGATCCATCGATCATTTTAATAAACCGTCCATAAGCATTTGGAATTTTCAGTACATTCTATACAATACAGCGACCTCTATTTAATAACTTTATTTATTTTAGTAATGTTCTACTTTTCTGATTGCAGCGAAATAATTTGATCAACTCACCCTTACATAGAGCCGTTTTTCGATAAACCTGATACAAAAACATACAATACAATTCTTGAACAAAATTTTTATTTTGCATAAAGATTCACTGTAAAGATGTCGATAAATTTTTCATAATGCATATGAGTTACCGAGATCTACAAAGCGCATTCTAGAGAAAATTTTCGTTTACACTCAGATAAAAAAAGTTAAGACAGCGTGCTCTTCTATTTTCTTTTGTCATTCTAAGCTATTGCAAAATTTAAAAAGAGCATAATAGACTGGTATCTCTATCGTCTAAAAAAAATGAAGTTGTTTAGTCCAGTTCTAAAAAAGTTATTGCATTTTAAAAGGTGTCCGAATATTAATCAAGGTCACTGTATACACTGAGACACAAAAATATTTAAATGCCTTTAAAACGAAATAACCTTTTTATAATGCGATATAAATATTTTTTAACTGTTAGAGATTGCTAAAAAGTTGTTCCAAAACTTGCAATTGGTTGGAATGACAAAAAAGTAAAAATCTCTCGTTTTATAACTTTTTTTATGTGGGTCTATAACAAAAATTTAAAAAATGTCTCTCATAGATCTCGGTAGTTTATACGCATATTGAAGATCCCATAAAAATCGTTGTTATGCGCTGCAAACAGTTAAAGACAGCAATAATCGCAATTTTTTACAATTTTCGACCGATAACTGCAAGATATCTCGAGATTTCGACATATTTCAATACCGAATTAACAGCAACGACAAAACCGATTACAATGAAATTTTCTGCATGTATATAAAATATCGAGATGTACAAAATGCACTTTTTAAATTTCCGTTATAGTCTCGTATAAAAAAGTTGAAGAAACCATAATTTTTAATTTTTTTATCATCCTACCCAATTGCAATTTTTGAAAATAAGTTTTCGGTCATATCCTAGTAAACTAATCCTTCTAACATCTCAAACAAATTTAGATCACTTGGCTCGAATAGAAAGAAATCACTAAGTCTTAAAAGGCGATCGAATACATTTGTGAGTATGCGTACAATGTCTAAAGTAAACGTTTGTCGCACCTAAGTATAAACAACCACGAAATATAGAGAAACCTCTTTGTACCAACTATAACATTGAACTTATAGTTAAGCACATCCTAATAGATTGTTCATCGTACAATAATATCATAAAGAAAGTAAAAATGCCCAATACCATGAAAGAATGTTTGGACAACTATAAGCAAACAGCAAAAGTTATGTCATATTTAGAAGAAACCAATTTGTATAGCGAAATTATATAGTAACTTATATTTTATCTATATTTTATCTATATGTATACCTACAACTGTAATCCCACAAGTGGTCGCCAATTGCAATTAAGCAGATGCGACATTAAACAAACAAATTGGAAAAAGAAGGACCACGAAACGTGTCGAGTGTCTTATTCTTTCGTCGAATACTGTACGAAAAATCGGGAAAGTCTCCGTACGCAACGTCGCAATCATTGCGATCTCGGAAAGCACCGTAACCTAATAATTGCAGTCCCACGCTCCTCGAGGATTAAGGGCTAATTATTCGAGCATCCGGACAGGCGGTAGATTCTCGATTACCGAGCGAAGGGGTTGAAAGCGCGAGCTCACGATCACTTTGGAACCCGCGGTGAAATTATCGACGTTTACCGCGGCCGGACAGCCCTGACATCGATTCCTCGGCGCGGCGTGTTGACAGAATGATTTCGTAATACAAATAGATCCACATAATGGACTGCCGCTTTTTTCTTCGCCCCCTCTCAACCCCTCGCCGTTTCCCGCTCTCCTTTCTCTGGGGCTGGCAACTTTACCTTGCGGCTCTGCACGCTATTGTCGGGCCGGGTTCAAGGAATTTACATGCCTAAAAACTGCGAAATTGCTGTCGTGCATTTGCATGGCTACCGCCGCGCCGGTTTAATATGATTCATTATCGCGTGCCCGGCGAGTTCATCTTTTTTGGCAAGCGTGCCGCGATCACCGGTTTCCGGCGCGACGTGACTCGGCCACGAGAAAATCGAAATGGCAAAGTTCATCGTCGAAGTTTCGCGATGATCCCTTCGGAAACGGGTCCGTTCCACGAGGCCTTCTCTATTTCTCCTTGGACGTTGGATTAATCGCGCGGATCACCACTGGTCACGGTTAAATATTCATAATCTTAATCAGCGAGCGTTTCGTTAGAAGAATAGCTAATGCACCGCCGCGTTTCCCCTCGTTTTCACACGCCATCGCTCTGCAAAAATACTCCGCGCCCCGGGTTTCGCAAAGTACCTCGCGTCGCTCGTCCGAAAACACGGTTTCCCCCTTTGAGCAAAGTAAATTCGGTGCGGATCGGTATCGGCGCTCGAGCGTGTTCTAATCGCGGAAACGTAACCTTCCGCGAGGCGGTGACAACGCCGAACATTCGTTCAACAACGCTCTATGGAATCGATGTGTAGCCTATTGGACGACAATTCAGATGCGAGGAGATACGATTTCCCGGTGGGAAATACTTTTATTTGTTGGCGCGCGTGGCTCGATCTTCGAGGCCCGTCGATGAAATTACTTTGACCCGGTAATATTCCCAGCCGCAATTTCTTCTTAATTGCAGCTCGAACGAAATACGCTCGGCTCCTTCGGATCGCCTAGTGCGTGCGAGCACGCGAAGGCCTCTCAAAACAACTGCACACTCGCCTCGATAGGTAACCGACACGTTCCATTTCGCGTCGCCGTTGTTGTTCGCCTAATTCCGGTCGAACTTGCAATTGAAACATCTGCGAATCGCGCGAGTCCTCGCGAAACTAGCCCACGAGTTTCCATGAGAGTGCTGTCCGACTAGGGACGACCGATTCCGGTAAAAAGAATCGATACCCGGAAATCGATTCTCGTGTACCAGAATCGATTATTTCTAAAGAAAATATGAAAAAGTCGAAGACAAAAATGACTTGGAATAGCGCTACTTGAACGTAACAACATAAGAGAGAAATGAGTATGATTAAAAGCTTTGCTAAAATTAGTACATGTATGTAGCATAATCAAAAAGTGATTATAAAGATGATTATACTGTGTTTTTCATTTGTTATGTATAATTAGATTCATTTCGTTAATTGCATCTTTTATTTGTAGAGTTTAGGAAATGAAAATTTATAATTGGAATTAACTAAATATTCAAAGTTATTTAATCCTTTGACTACGAAAAGCGTATACGCCCTCGCAAGTCTACCAATACGTTCGAAGGATGTAAATATACGCCGTCTGCATTTTGTGGACTGCAACACCTTCGCTGTTGCACTAACGTATCATCGTTTTAAACACGTTAAACGAAACTTGTTATTTATTGTCAATATCGAATTTCTTTTTTATGATTATCTTCGTAACAATATGCGACAGCGAGTCACGGATACTGATTTGTCTATTTCGCTTCGTTTGCATCGATGGTTCTATCCAAGAGTACGTCGCAGTAAAAGGGTTAATATACAAAATTGAAGGAAAACTACTTATAGACATTCATAGCGGTTAGTCAGAAAGAACTTTCTTGCGGAATCATGTGATGAATGATTATACAGATGAAAGATACAATCACCAATAATCTTTCAGTCGTAAGAGAAGGTATTTTGAGCAGGTGATTGGAAGAGAATTATTTGATTTTATAATCAAACGTAGAGAATTAAGAAGAGTATTACAGAAACGTTAACACCTTATCGACGGGCTTATCGATGACAGAATTCAATCTGACGCCAAGTGGCGTCATCCGTAGATAAGGTATTAATATACGCGGAAAGGGCGTGAATCTACATGAAAAAGTAAATCGAAAATGTAAAGTGAAATTTTTTTGTACGAAGCTTTATTTTCGAATAAATCGATGTTAATGATTCGTAGAAACTTGACTATGTTATAGACTAGTCTCCGTTTGAGTTATGACGTGTTATCACATTCGATTCAGATCCTCAAAATCAATTGTCCACGTCGAGAAGATTACTAGTAAAGAACACCTCAAACAGAAATTATTACTTGCATTCGAACATTTAAAAACGGAAAATACCCTGGGAAACATTCATCTACATGGCATCTACTATATTGTATCTGCAGCTCTGCCTCGCCATCGCAGTTCAGAATTACAATGTTCACCCTGTAAACGCGCCGCGCTGCTGTGACGGACTCCCTGCGCATACGTCGTCATCTCACTCCCTGCGTAGTGACTTTTCCTGAATACACTGATCATGGTACCAGTGGTATAATAACTGCTAATTAAATAATTACTAGTTACTTTCGATCCGACTGGGAACGAGTACGAAATTACAATTTACCTTAATTTCTTTAATCTGTCATCAGTTACATGCATTTTTATTTAAAGTCACGAATACTTTCAGCATTTAAATTTAAATATTTGCGAAGTTTATCTGACAATTAATTGCTGATTTAACTATAATTTTGTTTATATGTAAAATAGCAGCTTAATTCAGAGAAAAACGTTCCTATGAAAGTTTTTCACAAATTACAGACGCGGTCTGTTAAGTGTGAAAAATGAAAAGGGGAGGAATAATTTATCGTTGTGATAAGTGCAAGGTAGCTTATGCGCTTCGTACAATGCTCTATGAAAATATTGATGATGTGATTGTTAGTTTGTAAATTTTTATGTCAAATAGAAGTTGTCTTCATCAATTGCTCAAAACAAGAATCGACCGAAGATGTACATATTTTTTCCATATCTTCAATAAATTTAAAATAGCATAATCGGATTCTTAAATTTTTCCGATTTCTTTACTGTACCGTATTTCACTTATCCATTTCTGCTACAAGTTCGTAAAATTTGATGCCCCATCACAATAATGACTGCAGAGTTCAATGTAAAATAAAAATTGTTTGTATTCGCTGTGTTTAGGATGAAGTTAGATATGAGTTTCCTAGTGGGACAATCGTTGCTGCAACGGAGCAGGGCGCTTGTATCCTCTATGGATCTCTTGCGACCCATAAAATGACGCGCACGATTACCGGTAGGGATGGGATCAAATTTAACGTATATATATATATACCTTTGAGACAATTTCAATAACCAAGTTTCGTTTCATTGGTTTCGATTACTGCTCAACAGCAATAAAATTCCATTAAGCATACTCGCTCCGTAATCATTTCATAGAAGTTAGTTTCGAGCTGTAGAATGAATACCTATTTGCCTATAGGTTCGTAAATGTACTTGTAAGTAGTTCGATTCTAAGAAGAACCCTTCAGAAATACTGCAGCAATTTATTCGAGGCATGCTGGGAAACTTTTTCCAATATATCCATCGATCGAATACTTTATTCGCTGAAATATTTTGTTTTTTCACTTGTGTATCTTTAATGATAAGCGAAGTTTTTTATTGTTATTTACTTTATACTAATTCCCAGTTACTTCTGACTGTAAATAATAGTACTTTACATTTCTCAACAATTAATGCCTTTAGTGTATTCAGGCATTTGATCGGGAACTTTCTGGCTAGGATTGTGATGTACAGTGCTGTGAATAATAATAGACTCAAAGTAACTTTTACACTTTTTATTTAAATATATGTAGAAATTACTTTTGAGTTTATAATTATTTACAGCACTGTAGGTGGTCTCTTTTAGCGAAGTCAACTCTGTATATTAAAAGAAAAACTTAACAAAATATCATACTTGTACATTTCTATATTAGCAATAATACAAAATAGAAATATGCAAATGTGACACTTTGTTAAGTTTCCGTTTAGATATTAGTAACAATGTAAAAGCAATTTGAGGTCTCTAATTATGCGCACCACCGTATTTAAAATATATTTATTTTTCTAATGGTTTCAATGGGTTGAGAAATGTTAACACATGGGCAATGACAACTACTTAATGTTGATTAATTGTAACAGGTCTTCTATCTTATCGACACCGACCGTCTATTATATGATTAGATCAATCCTGCGCAGTAGTTCCGTACTCTCAATCGTACACACGTATTGTACATCATTATGTGATTATTTTCGCAATAAGCCTAATTGAAGAATTCTGAAAAGTGTGCTCTTCTATTTTTCCATAATCAACAACAACAATAATACAACGGTAGTTTTGGATTCTGTAAATAACTCCATTGTTTCGCATTCGATCTGCTCGGTTTCGCCGCGAGTCATTACGTTTCATCTTCCTCGCACTGAAAATGGACTACGATTGCATTTATTGGAAGCAAAGCGAGGCTCGCGGCCTATCGCTTGATTCTTGCCCGGTCAAAGCCTAATTCAGCAATATCCCTGCGCACCACCGTTGGTCCAGTATCGCCAGCATTCCAGCGAACGATCGACGCAGCCTCGATTCTGATTTCCAACTCGTTCCTTGGAAATCCATCGCGTTCCGATAAATACCGCGTGCCCGGAGCATCCCTTTATCACCGGTGTCTCAAGTTGCAGGGCCGGAGGGTTGCGCGCACGCGAGCCTCACCCTGAAATAGTCCTTGTCGCCTTGAAACGCGTTTCCTGCCGTCTCGGCTTGTTTCCGATCTCGCACGCATCCGCTGTCTAGCTATCGATCACCGTCGACGTGTCATTCATTTTTCCTCTGGCGACATGTAGCCTTCACGGTTGCACGCTAGTTTCGCGTCGCCTGTTCCCGTTCCTGTTCCTGTACGTGTTCGCCTTCGTCTTCGATCATGGCGATACGGAGGAGAATATTGGAATTACTCGGTCGACGTTCGGCCGACCGCAAGCGGTTTCGCTTCGGGATCCATCGCCGCTATTGGATCGCAGTCGTCGCGATATTATATTCCTGGTGAAGCGAGCTGCCCGCCTAGAAACTAGCTTGCCAACCTCACCACCGCACGAGCAACTATGCTAAACATTTCTTGTTGTCCTAGCTTGCGAGAGTGAATAGCCTTAACGAACCTGATCGATAGGTTCGACTTTCTCTTCCTCTCTCCCTGTTTTCCACGAAAACGCCCGCGGCCCGGTGCTCCGGCGAGTAAAACGAACGAGCATTGGTCCGACCAGCCTGGAAACGCAACCGTATTCTTTGCTGAATCGTTCTTGGGCCGCTCTGGACTACCTGCCACTCGATGCTGCCTCGAAAACGGGAAAATTCCAGCGACCCTTGAATCACTTAACATTTCAAAGGAACAACATTCGATTCGAGGCACTGCGTAAACCCTCCCACGCGTTTCGATTGCTTGCCTAGAATCTATACGGTAAATCGCGACAATCTCACCGTTCGAAAATCGAAGCAGCTTCAGAAGACTGCACACTACAAACTGAAGTACTCTTCGGAGAGCGAAGAAAAGTGAAAGTTCGTATACGCTTTTTCCTCTCGATACCGTCTTTGTGGAAATTAACACGTTGAGTGCTTCGTCGGTTGTGCATGATTTTTTGATCTGATTTTTAACTAGGTTTTCAGATTCAGTTTTATTGCAACGTTGCTTTCTTTCCGTGAATAAAAGGCAGGATACTTGTTGCGTTGTTTTCGTTAATAAACTGTTATTCTTATTGTTATTTAATTTGCGACTTGTTCACAAAATTCAATCGTGAACGTGTCCACTCGATGAAAAAGTGGAAGAAAGTCATTTTTACCAACGGTAACAAATTAAATTATGGTTTTGTTGACATCATTATTTTTACGATTTGAGGAAGAGCTGAGTTGAACCTGTGACAATACCGTGTCAGATTTGTTTTACAGGATTGGAACACGATGAATTAATTGTAAATGTTAACCTTTTGCACTTTGATTTATTTTTCAATTTTGTTACCAGCAGCTCCCAATTGTTTTAAGTGGTTTATTTGACATTTATTTTAAAGAACAGTTCTTTGACTGTTACTTACTTTAACAATTTGTTAAATTCGTTGCGATATCATTAAGAGGATAATTTGTGTCATCCTCTTTCTTCAATTTATTAAACTCACGATCTACCTCTTGCATATAGTCATCACTATCACTATTGTCAATATTCTTATTCAGTTCGCGCCTTTTACTCGTTATAAACATTTAGAAGATATCTGGTATACGATTTTAAGACTTCTAGAAGATCTTTTATAGGTTAAATGAGTAACTGGAAATCACGGTCGATAAGGTAATCGATAAAAGCGTCGATAATGAGTGCGCAATATCTATTGATTTGGTCATGAGAAATTGACCAGTGGGACTCGACAAAGGAGCTCCTGAGATGAAGACTAATGTTGAGTCAGACACGACATAGGAGTGCAAGGGGTTAAACGTTATGCACGTCTTTTAAATTGACATTGAAGTAATAGTCAGCACATAATAAATTCAATTATTTGTCTCGCATAGGAACGCATGTGTTAATTAACGTAGATGCCAGTGGGTGATGGTTGTGTCTCGGTATGAGTCGGCATTGTTACTATTACTTTTACTATTACTATTACTATTACTACAGTTTACTACACTTTTTACACCAAATAAACTTTTTGTTGGACCTCGTGAATAGCTCTAAACATATTGAAATGATATCAGACCAATTAAACCAATACGCAGCTTGTATTACTCCTAACTTAAACGTTATTGAAAGTGTACTACCTCTGGCAATAAGCATAATTTTCTATATTCACATTTTTTTCAAGAAAATAAACTAAAATGTTAATTATGTTTCGCGTATTTATTCAGTATATGTCCAATTTTAAGTTACCAAGAGAATTATATTTGTATCGTAGCATTTTAGGTGCAAACTCGTTATTTCACATTATGTCGTTAATATTCCTTCTGGCTAAATACTTATTACCAAGGGTAGTATGGACAAATTCATCAAGAATTGTTTACACGAATGCGAGACAATATAATAATACCATGAACGAATTGAAAGAAGGTATGAAGCGTAATTGGGACGATTTATACTAAACCGAATTACTAAATCTAATACAAGTTAAAGAAATATTATATTGTATTTCTTAAAAATAAATAGTAATTTTCATTTATAATCTAAATACTTTTCTGTAGAATAACATAACCGCTTAAAATTGTGTATACTCAGCCTCGAAATAGTGTGCGATGTACGGCGTGAGAATGCAATTTGATTACGAGCCTAAAGATTGATATTGTGTGAATTTTTGAAGTTATTAGTTAAAGCTATTTGGCACTCGAAGTGTTAAGGAGGAATTGAATCAGAATTCGATCGAGTCGACACTGGTTCGGAGTTTCGAGCGTTCGGCTCGGTTCGATCGTGATCGCGGCAAGTTAAGGAGGCGGGCGTCGTCTATTTCGTCGAGCAAACGTCGCGTGCCGGTTGCGACCGGTTGAAAACGTGTATTAATCGACCGGTGCTCGGCTCCATTTCCGGTCCAGCCACATACGGCCAGCTCGACACGCGGCTTCAGGCTCTCGGCACCCTACGCCCTAAGCCCGGCACGTCGATGCATCGCTTCCGGCGGACGCACAGTGGTCCCAAGTCTTGAAAAGGTGGCCAGCACTCCTAAAAATGAATTACCTCGTCGATTCAATTTAACCGTTGCTTGGAACACTTTATTGATGTCTCGATGGAGGGTGTAGTAGAAAAAGGTTACATTTTTCTACCTGAGTGACAATTACAGGGTAAACTTCGATCAAGCAGTTGTCGCGAAAGTAAAGGCAAGTGTACCTCATTAACCCCGGTAATAAGTATTTGGTCAGAAGTAAAAATAACGAATTAACCCTTTGCACTCGAGTGATGACTCTGAGGCGATGCTAACAATTGCTACGCTATTTTAAAAAGAATTTTCACATTGCTAAATTTGTCTGTATTCGATAAATTGTCAAATAATAGAAGTCTTGCACGTTTAATTTCACGTGTATCAAATAAAACAATCGTACCAAATGGTAATAATGTAGGTTGAAATCTATGACGATCTTATACCATTATCGATATACTAAACTTTAAATGCATTTTTCTCGAAACTAGGTTTTTCAAAACATAGATACGCACTTAGTATATGTCTAACCACAGACCCTACCAGAACCAACCAAAAATTTCTATTCTTTTCTATTTTTTAATCACCGACTTTTTTTGTTCCAGTATCTGCTATAGTCAAATCCATGCTAATTAAGAAACTTTCACGTTTTTTTTTATTTCAGACTAGCCGGGATAGAATATTCCGGGGCAGAATAGCCGGGATCATGGCCACCGTGAAACCACCTTTTTTTAAAAGCAATTATGTTGGAGAGTATGCAGTATCACTAAATTTAACTTGTTTCTGCTCCAAAAAATTGTAAAACGTCGTTGAAATACGAAAAAATAAACCTTGTCAATTTGACTGCAAAAAGTTTAATAGTTTCTTTACTAAAAATTCCCTAAGGAAATTAAAAACATACTCACGTCACACTAGAAACCCCCTTAATTTAAGAAAACGAGATTGTTTGCACCTAAAATATTGCGACATAAATATAAAAGGCTCGGCAACTTTAAATTGGATATGACAAGCATTCAACCAAGCGCGTACCTGGAAAAGAGTTTGCTATTCAAGTTTGCATAGAGGCGGACAATAATTTACACATATCTAGTTTTTTTAGAAATGAATTTAATTCATATATTAATTTTTATAATTTTTATATAATATAAATTTATTTAAATTTAATATAAAAAATTTAAGGGATCAACTTTAAATTTAAATTTATTATTTGTTTAAGATAGTTATTTAATGATAAAATTTTGTTATAAAATTTGAATAATGCAAATATGAATTCGCAGTATCAAATATTTTAGGACGTTTTTAAATTCAGATTGGTACTCAAACATTCCCATACCAATTACTTTGTCATTTTGTTTTTTGAACTTTTATGTTTAGATTAGTAATCGGCGATAATGGAAACCTTCGATCATCATATTTCGATTAAATCAAGTTTGTCTCTATGTTTTGGCTCCGCTTTTCGAATTTGGGACTATTGCAAGACGATGGTCTCGCAAATTCCGCATTTTAGAGCATCATGGTCACGCAGAGTCTTCGACGCGAGATAGAGATCTTCGAGCTCGGAAAAAACTTAGCCTTCATGCAGCCTCCTCCGTGGCCTTTCTTCTGTGCCTTTTTATTCGCTACGGTTCATTCACGGACCCGTTTTTATTCACGCGAGCCGCTCTCTCCCTTCCTCGCTCTGTCTTTTCACGATCGCTGAAAGAAACCGCTCTCCATATATATATACACGTGACAACCCCTTTCAGACTCCTGAAAGCAGTTCACGGTGGACGCAGCTTAATCCCCTTACGACGACGACGACTCGGTTAAATGGATATCGTTGCTGTTGCTGTTGCTGTTGCCGCTGCTTGGCTTAACGTGTTTCAACCGACCGAGATTCTACGGCTCAAAGGAACCGGCGCGCGATCACAAACGATGGAGAACTTCATCTCGTTCCTGAGCGGTTAGGTAGCATTTTCACAAGGTACGCCCTGGAATTGCTTTCGTCAACTTTCCTTTATTTCCCTGTGCCTTTCTCGTGGTAATTATTCTTTTAAGGAGTAAACGTAACAAAGTGTTATGAAACGTGACGAATGTGTTATGACGATATGCTTCTAGGTAAAGAATTCGTAGACTTTGTTGGTTGAGTTATATTAGTATTGTTGAGACAGATACCGCATCGATACCTATCGATACCAGTTGAGAAATTTCGATGCAATACTGAATTCTATCAATGACGTAGGTATCAAACAGAGTCGATACCGCATTAATACTTACTCTAAAATATCGAGACCTGACTGATACTTCTACATATAGTAGTTATAAAAAGTATTCGCTCACCTTTTGAAATGCAATAACTTTTTTAAAATTACCCTGAATGACTTAGAACAAAGTTAGAACAAAGTAAAGATGGCAAAAATTGCAGTTCAGTCTAGATTTTGACCAAAAATTGTAAGAAATCTGCAGTTTCTTAAATCTTTCAACACCTGTAGCTCGACTCTAGGCTAACCGATCAAATCTTCAGCACAACATTTTTTAAATTTTCGTTATAGGCTCAGATGGAAAAGTTGAAAAACGAGAATTTTTTATTTTTCTTTGTCATTTCAAGTAATAGCAAAATTAAGAAAAAACATTTTAGCTATTGTCTAATACTGGTCCCTCTATCATCTAAAAAAATTCAAGTCATTTAGTGCAGTTTTAAAAAAGGTACTGAGTTTCAAAACGTGTGCGAATACTTTTTTACCCACTGTATATCATACATAAATGTTTTCTGATAAACGACAACTCGTGAAATATCAGAGGAGTATCAATGCTTTCGGTATGTATCAAAGAAACTTCGATTCAATGCAATATTGGTTTGGTATCATTTTAAGAAGTCTCGGTATCGACAAGTGATACCAAGTACCTAATATTTCGATACATATCGATACCTGCTATTAAGTACTCTGGTATCGAGTTGATTGAATATCATGAATAATGTCAGTCTCTATTACATCAGTATATGTTCGTGGTGATAGTAAAATGTAGCGGCGATAAACAGAGATACTGTAACATCGTGTTCGAACAACGCCATTGTGAAGCAGGGCCACGTTCCTATAAACATCCGCAAGACCGGAACCTAAACATAAACATTAAGACCGATAACAAAATGTATATAAACCCACCAACCCTCGAATAAAGCAGTCACTAACTGAACAGCCTCAAACCAAGCAACATATCTTTATTTCATAGACCTTTCCGCTCGCATACTTTTAGTACGTTATTGGTATATTCTACGGAAATACTCAATAATCGCGATTCCGTCTAATTTCCATTGGCTCTACAGACTTTGGAGTAATATCGAGATAGTTTTAGTGAACTTGTGAGTTTAAATATATAATAAGAAGAGAGTAATTAAATATATAATAAGAGAGAAGATATAATAAAGGAGTTTACGTCGATTATTCGAGATTTGATACGGTCCCGTGACACCATCTACGCGCTATCGGACTGCATTTCGTTTCGAACCGAAGTTTGGAAACATCTCGGAAATAACTAATTCAGATTATAGTAACTTCTCTCCAATTATTTCTCAGTTTGTAAACGAAAATGAGTAATTTGGAAAAAGGAGACTCGCGGATACTACAACACTTGACAACTACGTATAAAAACAAGCCGTAAGGCTCGAATAATCGCATCTTCTCTTTCCAAATTTGCTGTATTGTGGCTAAAAAAAATTATACAGAACCGAAAAATCACATAACATAATGTAAACGTTGTTGCTGAGGCCCAGTAAGGTTCCAATAGCTGGTCAATCAATAATAATATATTTCATAGTCCTAGGCGACTATGTGATAGAAGAAGTGAGCTGTATGTTTAAATGATGAAGGAAGAATGGTGTATACTGTATAAAAGGTAAAAAAAGGATTGTTGTTCAATGTCTTAATGTTGAAGGGAGAATATTGTAAAGGGTGTAAAAGAAGTAAATGTCACGACAATGCTAGATCGAATCTATCTTTGAACATGAAAAAACCAGTTAGGGTGAATTTTGCGGCACGTTACTCGCATTATTTTCCACTAAATCGGGAGTATAGAATCGATTTAGCATGGTCGTGACATTTTCTTTCTTTACATCATGTAATGTAGAACTCCATTTATTTGAACTCCATTTATGCGAACGAAATTTTCGTCGCATAACTCGAGATAAAATTCGAGAACCCGGACTCTCCAGGAATCCACTTATCTGAACGTGAATGCCAGTTATTTAGACGCAACATTGCAAGTAGTGGAGGCATTCACTCAACTCCTATTAAATGAATTACCCAGTTATATAGTGATCTGCTGATCTCCCGACGAGTTCACGTTAATGGAGCTTAACTGTATACTGTATTAGAGGTGAAAGAAGAATGATGCTAGGTGAGATGCCTCGAAATAAATATACATCCGGAAATACAATCCAGAAATAGGGGTACCTGAGGTCATTTGAAGTAACTTTGTTCTTTACAAAAATTTTCTCCGAGGCGTCGTCAACGAGTTATTAACGAAAAATACTGACCAATGAGAGAGAGCTCGTCTCGCGCGAGGCGGCCGAGCCAATCGGCGGTAGTGGGCTTCGTCCGTTCGCTGGTTCGACCTCCTCTCGACAGCTGAGCTCGCCTCTCATTGGCCATTGTTTTTCCTCAATAACTCGTAAACAAAGCCGCGGTTTGAATTTGCGCTAAGAAAGAAGTTACTTCAAATAATCTCAGGAACCCCACTTTTTCCGATTGCGAGTAACTTTTGGGACACCCTGTATATCCTAAATCTTGGGGAGTGATTTTGATGATGGAGGTGGAAGAGAAAGTAGGAAGAGTTTTTAGGATAGAATTTGGATGGCAGGTGAATTGTATTTTGAAATGGTGACGATTATAAAAACTATGGGAATGCAAGGATGGGCGGCAACTAAATTTTTTGAATAACGTCTAGACTCTATAGTTTAGACCCAAGTCCCTTGATACTTGGGCTCATGAATGCGTCCGGCTCTTCAATCTTCGAGTTCAGTGTCGTAAATGTCTACGCTACTTAACGTAGTCGATTAGCATTACGCTACTAAGTCCAAACATATTTAGTATTCTAACAATCCCAGTAATATTCAGTTTGTTCAATATATTACAATAAATATGCATTTCAAAACCTCGTTAAAAATTAGTGTCACCCGTATGCGACAGACGCGGCACGCAACGTGTTAAGGACCGTTCCGTCGAGGTTAGTATGTGTTACAGTAACCTTCCTCGGTTAACCGGGTTTGGATTAGTATTAGACGTCAGGTTAGTATCCCTATGGTTAGAACAATTATTCCTCTGCAGAGAAAACGCGACGTAGGAAAAGATCACTCAAGGTCTGACACGCGAAGATCTTGAGCCGCGGGAAATGATTCTGCTTGTCGGATAAAGTTACAGAGCTGCTTAAATAGGAGTGGTGGTCGGGACGAGCGGGGGAGGAGAGTTCGAAAGAAAAGCACGGAGAAGGCTAAGGAATCTCGTCTCGCTAACACGAGAGCCCGGGAACCTCCTTTCAGTCAAAGTTCAAACGAACAATGCACCGGGAATGGCGTAAACGTTTACGGAGGGAGGAGGGGCGGCACTGGGAGAACAAGACGCGTTTCTGTTCTTTCCGAGTAGCCTTGTCGCATTCACCTGGCCGTTTCTCAATCCCCGTGCCATGCCGGCTGCTACCCCCTCGTTGCGTGTTAACGTGCCTCACCTTGAAGTGCGCAGTAAAACCGGGACATTCCTCTTTGTCACCATGAAGCCGCGACTACCAAAGCTTTCTCGGATTAATCAGCGAGCAAGAACGAACGAAACCGACTTTCTTTGTTTTGGGAATCAAAAATTCGATGGAATCAGTGTCGCTCGTACCGCTGACAAAATGCAATTAACTTTCGAGCGACCGTTCCGATAATTGGCTACCTTCGACGTTCAACGATCATCGTTAATGTCCCATCTTTTCGATCTCGCCTATTACGTTCGCTCGAGTTTATTGAAATCTTCCAAAGAGACAAAGGCGATTTTAGCCTCGCTCACACTTTTATACAGTATAAACACGCCGAGCAACGACGAAAACGATTATGTACATATTTAAACGAGTGCCTAGTCTTTATGCGAGACGACTTAGCTTTTGCATCGAACTGAAACGAAGAATCGCGAGATCAAAGGACCAAGTGGTTCTCTAATTAGGCGAAGCATGTAAAGAGACGAAAATAGCTGTTTCCATTAAACAGACCGCTTCGATCCTGTGTTATGGTCGCCGATGGCGAACGTGTTAACAGTCGGTCGCGAGATACGGATCACGAGGCGGGCTCTCAGCCCCGAAACTCTCCCGATCTCGACAAGCTGGTCGAAATTTGTCGCGGTTCTTTTTCCTCCCTCTCCTCCCCCTCCTCCTCTTCCGTCTTACATTAGATTGGTATCGTCAATCGCTGGAATTGCCGTCGCGTGTCCCCGGCTGGAAAAGTTTTCCTTCGGTCGGCGGCGTGTGTTCCTCAGAATTTCCAAGGTATCCGTCATCGTCGCGCAACTTTCTGATCGCTTAGCCCCCCGCCGTTGCTCGCGTGCCGACACCGTACTGCTTCACCTTGAGAAGAGAGCAGAGAAGAGAAGAGAGAGGAGAGAGAGCCCTACCGCTGACTATCGCCGCCGCGACGGCAAGTCACCGCCGAGCCGCGACCGTCGCGGCCGCCGACAACCATGCCACCATGCCCACTGTTCCTGTCTGCCACCAAGGTCGCAGCCGCGATCGCATTAGTCTCTGTCGCTCCTCGTGCTTCCCGGTTCCGGGGATTAGTTTATGTCGCTGAGGATCCTCTCGCGTGCGAACCGAGCTTCCGACCATAAACGTTTGCCCCGCCTGATCCATTCCGGGGCTCGTCCTCCTGACGAAGTGCCGGCAACACCGAACGCGAGGGAAGTCGAAGGACCTTCCGAGATATTTCTGTCCCGAAAAACCGCGGTCTCCTCGGAACAGACTAAGGCCCTTGCTCGGAGCAAGGAGGCAATCTTTCGCGAAGAATGGAAGCAACGGATTAGGGGAAAGTAGTGTCGCGAGGAAAGAAAAGCAAGCTCGCGGAGCGCAAGAACAAACATAATTGTTCTTTCGTGGAGAAAGAGCAGCCCTCTCGTGCGGAACTGAAACAAGAAACCATCTTTCGAGAGATGAGAAACGAGTAGCAATCTAGCAGATTCAAGAGCCGTCCAGAAATAGCTATTAAAGGAAGTAAGCAGCCGTTTCGTGGGAGCGGAAGGAAGGGGCAGCTCTCTTTTATCGTGAATTGCTGTTTACGCGGTATGTGGAGCAGCGTGTTCCCATTAAGCTCGATTAAGTCGATCAATTGGCTCGCCTCGGGTCAGCGATAATTTTGAATGCCCGGCACCGCGTCCACGGTAAAACCGTGGTAATCTGTGGAAAACCGTGGAAACCCGGAAGGGTTCGAGTGCAGTCGTCGCGTCGCGACAGATCGCCGCTATCCATTTGAATCGAACTCGATTAGGTCGACGCAACGTTCAGCGCTCGCAGCTAAACGATACACGCGGGCCACGTATTGCATATTCATTACCGTTTCAGGGCACGCGTTGTCCGCTAAAAACGCGACGATCGAAGAACAACCAATGAAAAATTATTATTCTCTCGGTTAACGATCGCTCCGGGTGGATCGGGATCGAAGCGGAGCACGCGATAACGGGGAGAGATCGCGCGAGGAAGATTGTCGATTCGTTGAAACTGTGTCATCGAGGAACGACGGATAATCCCGGACTTTCTCGTCCCTTCTCCGCGATAGTTGCCCGGAAATATAAGTCGCATTTGTCTCCGAGATCAAGCTCGACGGGAAGTTACGAGGGTCAGGTGCCTCTTATCGGAAATCCCGTCGAAAACATATTTTCGCCCGAGTTACCGAGGCAGATCGAGAAAGACGTAACTCCGGTTCACAGAGCGGACAAATATGAGCTATTCCCCGAAGGATCAACGCGACAACGGATGCATACTTTGTCACGAAATCACTGTAATTTCCCAGTGCAACCCGGAAGGACAAGCAATTATCACAACGACGCATCGGTGCATCGTGTCTCTGCTTCGCCACGGTTCGAACGAGGGTCAAAGAAACTTAGTGGCCGACACATTTAGCGAACACCGGCAGTATCGCTGCGAAATAGGTCAGTAACTGTTCCGAGGGATAGTCGTTTTCCTTCCAGAAACCGATAATCCGTGTGGGACCTCGACAACTTAGGTACACTCGCGCGGATTGCTTCTCTGGCACCTTCTTAGCGACCGGGGAAACCTACTCGAGTCATCGGGCTGACAAAAAGGGCTCGACCCTTCAGCGGAACCGGAAATATAGTGTTTCAGCGAGTCGATAGATTTATCGGGCAGATTCCCGGCGAAATTAGAAACTACTTCGGTTGCTTGGCGTCGAAGTTGCAACGAGGCAGCGAGAAGGCGCGCGAGCGCGGAGTTTAAGAAGCGTCCGGAACGATAAAAGCCGATCGGAAGAGATAACGGTGTTCGAGAGATCGGTCACGAGATTGCAGGCCCGACGATAGCAATTGTTGCGATACAATTGCCAAGGCCGGAATCGCTTCGAGCCAGGGATATCCAATCGATCGCGAGCGCCTACCAAAGCAAGGAAATAAGCCGCGAACCGAAGAGCAAGAAAAATGTGGTAGCTCCCTCTGAATCTTGTCCCGTTCCTCGATCCCTTCTATTCCTCATCGATCGCTTCGCCCGTTAATTTTTCAACTGGCTATCTCCGCCATTTCACGAACCGATATAGAGTCGGCCGCATAAGTAGCCGACCACCTATTGCACTTACAAAGGAATCCCGCCGATTTTAATGAAACTTTCCACAAATGTTTAACCTTATGATAGAATGGTGTCGTACGTCAAATTGAATCCTAGCATTATTGCTGATGTACGTCGAATTGACTTCGTATCGCTACAATGGTAGTGACTTCACGGGAAATTGACTTCGTATCGCTAGTCCTAACACTATTGATATGGAGTCAGTCTGATGTCAAGTCGCCATTATTGACACGGAGTCACTTTGACACGAAGTCATCGCTATTACCTAACTGTTACCATAAGTGATATTATCCCTTTGCAGTCGAGATTATTTTAATTCCAAAATGAAGACATTTCTTTCAACCTATAGTATTTCCATTTGGTATGATTATTTTATTTGATATATATGAAATTGAACTTGTATGCTTATAGAGGACTTCTATTATTTGACAATTTATCGAATACATACAAATTTAATAATGTGAAAATTCTTTCAAAAATAGTGTAACAATTTTTAGCGTCGCCTCAGAGAGCAAAGGATTAACACTAAACTTACCACCGCCGTCCAAATGACCGGTTTCAGATTTTTTAGTTCATAATTACACAAATCATTGCATTGCTTCCAGTAGTATTAGTATCCTACCGGATGGCTACTGTACCGTAACTGATTTTTCTGGTTATTTTTTGGTTTATTAAATATCGAAATCAAGTCAGACATCTATTGTAATCGCCGCACTAATGCATTCTATTACGTACTTTAATGAGATTTCCTGTTTATAAATAAATAAATAAATAAATAAATAAATAAATAAATAAATAAATAAATAAATAATGAACACTTGTACTAAGTTTCATTGAAATCTGCGCGCATTAGTCAACGGGGTTCCATTGTTAGACAATTTTTATTTTGCATGAAGATTCGCAGTCCGTTGATGATATTCGTCGATGTTACTCGTTAATCACGGCATATTCGATCCACTCGAAAAATCAAATACACGTTGGAGCGGAGCTGGTAGACCGCTCGGGAGAAATCATCAAGAAGGAATCGTCTCGAACAGTTTCACGAGTTTTCCAAGTTTTCTCGATTCGAGAGCGAGGCGACGCGCGTGTTTCCATCCCGGCTGATTTGTCGTACTGCGGGTGTTGTGCAGAAGCCAATTAAGAAACTGACGAAGCTGACCTAACTAAGCACACTCGGCTCGTTAATGATACACCGCATTGTTCCGGGGCCGCGCATTCACGGTATCTTGGCTTCTTGCGAGCAGAGGCAACGCCGGACCCCAAACCTCCTAACTCGAAACTGGAAACGCTCCTTTCGATACCTCGTTAGCCCCCTCGACCCGCGTTTCCGCGGATTCCCGAAGCAAGCCGGCCGAGATTGTTTCTCTTTGTCCTGCGAATTACATCCATCAGTCAGGAATCCGTGTAATTCTATTTGGATGAGGTCCATCGAAAGTGGGCCACTTACGCGGACGGTTATGTTTCTTGTTAGCACCGAAGCACCAGCAATTTCGGAGTACCGCGGAATAATTCATTTCCTGGAGCCAGGAACGACGATGCCGAGAATTTACGGCAGTTGTTGCTAGTTTTATCGAATTCCTCGCACTTCATAGGCTGTTTTTGGCACGCTCGGTATATTGGCAGAGAAATGAATTTTTAACGATGTCCATCGAGCGATCGACCGAGCACTTATTCCAAGAAAAGTGATTCCTGCCGGGAGATTCATCTTCGAATCAAATGAATTCTTCGAGATCGCTGGTATACACGCGATACTTTGAAATCGGACGTACTTCGCCTGCGGTAATCTAATAAACAGACCACGGCTCTTTATGCAAAATAAAAATTGTTTGCTTCAATTTCAAGGAACAGAAATCACACAGAGATCTTTCTCTTCCTTAAATTATTTTAATAAGCTGATATCGCGCTGATAATATCGCACGAACGATCTTAAACTCTTTCAAATCGTTGTCAATCAGTTTTGTCATAGATGCATAGAATCTGCAGTCTACTAACATATCTAGACTCTGGAAAGGCTCGTCGAAACACAAGGTACACAGGCTGCCGGTGGTGCAAGTTTCTCTGTTTGCGAAAAATAGGAAAAACATGTGAACGGATGGCCCGGCCGATCGAAACCAGACGCGAGACCAAATATTGGCAGTCGCTTGGGTAAACAGTGGAATCCGTTCGGTACCGGGAATTGATTAAGGGTTCCGTAAACAGGCCTCGTCGATAAGCAATCGTGCGATATCTCTCGCATGAATGGGTCACGCTCCTGTCATCGAATTCCTTTTCGTGTCGATCTCTATCGCTCGTGTGTTCCTCGCGAATTCCTCGTGTGTCCGGGGTCGATTACATTCCCCCGAAAATTTCGGGGGTACGGTGACCCGGATTCACTCCGGATCGTAAATCTCAAGGAACCAAGGCGGACAACGACGCTCTGATAAAGCACCGGAAAATGAGATATTGGGAATGATTAAAAATCGATGCGGAGTGGTCACACGTATGTTCGTTCACCAATTACACTCAATGTATATCTAGATAAAAGTAGAAAAGTATGCAGATAGAAAAGAAGATGCAGAAATGAAGCTAACTTGTATAGAATATGATAACATTTCACCGATTTATAATACATAATGTTATATATATAATACATTTGTTATACATAATGAAAAGTTAAACGATGTATTATCTAGGTGTAAAATGTTCTTGAAAGTTGTTATTTTAAGAGTAATTAGTATAGATGCGTATTTATGGTCTGAGCATTGATCTTCCTAACACTCGAGCAGCAAATCGCGAAATATGCTGTACTTTCTCCATCATTTGAATATAATTAACTCGATTGGGAGAGCAAGCAGCACTTGCGTATTCAAAATAACATAAAACTAGAGAATTATGAAGTGTTCTAAAATCGAGTAACGAAACCGAGCGATCTGCTGGCTTGATTAACAGATTGCCATATCGTATGTAGTAGACTCCAAGATCTCGAACATCGTGAATTATGGTTAGTGTTTCGTCTTCAAGTTTATACAAAGTGGTTAATATGATACGATGGCGATACATTCTCATCACGTGACGTTTAGAGGTGTTCGGAAACTGGTAATACCCAGCACGGTACCCTTTAGATGAAATTATGACTTTGAAATTCGGCATTGATTTTCCTAACTTTTCTATAAAGTCTGGTGATAGTTTCCTCGTTCCTTCATAAATTATTGTATTAACTTGTACTGTGGATGATAGGAAGATTGAAGGAAAAGAGAGGGAGTGTGTCGTCCTAGACCTGCTAGAGTAAAGGCTATCTAGCAGATGCTGCTTTAGACGGGAGGATATCGGAAGGAAAGTTAAGAACGATATACAGGGTGTTAATTTGATCCTGCTCATTGAAATATCTTCGTTATTTTTGCTGATATAAAAAGATATGTTAGGATAACTTTGTTTAATTCAAAGCTAAGAATATTATGAATCACGTTCTTTCTTTGAAGATGTAACTTTTTTGATGTCGCTATTTTTTGATCGTTAACCCCTGTATTGTTTAACGCAGTACTGTGGTGCAGATCAAGACGTATTCAATGACCCTTGACACTATGATCTTTAAATAATCTTGTACGGACATTTTTAATGACGAGATTTTAATTTATGTCATTTACTGTAGAAGTTATCTGTGTATTGTAGTCCGAGTGTACCGTAGAAGTTAACGAAAATAATAAAGCTGCCAATATACGGCCGCGCGCAATGATAGGGGCCAAACGCCAGTTGGTCGCCCCTGATATCTAAACACAGAAACTCGAGTAGAGTCGCGATGCAAATGGGTTAAGCTTAATTTCTGCATCTTTTCTGGAAATGTTATCTGCATATTTTCCTCGTTTTACTTACATATACTACAACTATCGTGGGTAACGAAACTTTAGCGAAACTGGATTCCCTCGTCTAATAATTTTGCTAACACGACCGTGATGTGTTCGATCTTCTCATTTCTATCACAAATGTATAAAATCCGCAGTCCAATCATCAACTTCGGTATTCTAGTTTCCCGCACGCCACGATCGAGGGTATTATAATAATTAACCGTAGCAGAACACGAGAGCAGATTTTCGCGAACTTCGAACAAGAATCGTGCTCAGAGTTTCGCACGCTTGTTGTCGCATATGTCGAATTCAACCTTCGAGTTGCTCGTTACTCGCCCTTGAATCAAGAATAAGGCCGTAGGAAAATTACGATGTGGTCGAAATTGCACACCGATAAATCCCGTGAATTTGAATCCTGCTGGTGTACAGTTTCGATAACGCCGGTGGAAACAGAGCGAAGGAATAGATTGCAAGCACTCACCAATTCTCGGAGGCGTCCTCGTCGAGGATGGTCCCGTCAGCAAGTCGATGAGGTAGGTTGGTCGTGGTTCTTGGTCGATTCCTGACCCTCGGCAGACCGACGACACCGGTCCTGGATAGGCCAGCCCGAAAGGACGCCCTTGCCCTGTCGACTGCTCGAGTCAACGTTATTGAATCTTATTAGTGATTGTTAGTAGAAACTGCTGAACACCACGGAAAATATATTGCGGAAAACTGTTAAGCCGCGCACGCTCTCCGAACGATCTCGTCTCCGTGTAACGGGGAACCACAACGAAAGTCGCTCGAACAATTACAGATACCGAACGCGATGTTCATCAGAGTTTTCTAATTTTCTCTTTAGAAACTCGAGCAGCGTTATTCCACGGAACTTGAACCGTGTTCCACGCTATGCAACGCTCCGCTAGCGAAACTTTCGCCGTACGTGTCATACTTCTCGCAATATATTTTTCCTCGGTGAGCAGGGGGACTGGTCGAGCGAGTTACACGCGAGCGAAGTTAGTCGCCAGATTAAAGGTCCTGGGAGCAGAGGCGAGGGATCGCGTCGAGGACACGGAAACTGATCGAAAATCCGGAAAACTGTTGCTCCGCGAGCAAGCTCTAGAAAAGAGAGACGGGACGAACGAATTCACGCGAGACTCTCGATTCATCGCCGATCCCTGGCACAAGATATCTCTAGCCTCTATGATCGCCGTACAGTTCTTTGATTTTGCGCCAGACCCGAGTCATTCAACTTTACGGATTCTAGTCTTGGCAAAGATCGAAGCGACGATTTGAAAATCTAGTACAACCTCTGGCAAACAGTTTCCGATCGGCGCGTTGACACGAAAAACGGTCATGTTCTAGAACTGTTCAATCTATTATTTGTTTATACCGGGTGTTCCCGAATTAGGTGAACAAACTTCGGTATCGTATTCTGCACTCCCTAAGGATGCGAAAAGGTCGTATGAACATAGGTCCGGAAACTCGTCGTTTTCGAGATTAATACCTTTTGTTTGCGAGATTAGATTTTAAAAAACTGTAACTTACTTAATGAAATTGCTAAAAATAACTTGCTAAAAATGAAAATGAAAAGAAATGAAAAACCCTGGTGTATTTTGTCACATGCCGTAACAATTACAGTTTTCAGCGTTGCGACATTGTCGATAATATTATTTGTCAATACTATCGATTATCTCACTATAATTTGCTATTATCTCGAAAAAGAAGAGTTTTCGGACCTGTGTTTATGTCACCTTTTTTCATTCTTAAAGGGTACAGAAAATACGATATCGAAGTTTGTTCATCTATTATAGTTAGTGGAAGGAAACTAGACTGCGGAAGTTTATGCAAAATAAGAATTGTTCATGTTCATCATAAGAAACGTAAGTTAAGTGGAGATGTTTCTCCTCTATATTAACATTTTAATAAAGTGCATGTAATATAAAAATATTTACAAAATCAGTACAAGTTTGTTCTCGACCCAATCATTTTTACAGATATCGGTTAGTAGAACATGAACGTAGATTTATATTATAGTAAGTACACTATAAGGATGAGGGAACCGATTACAGTGCCTTTGATTTTGATTTCGTTCATGATTAACTTTAAATTTATCAAACAACACATATTAAATTTTTTATTCTCTGTGTTGTTTACTTTTAAATTTTAGTTTTTTATTTTGTTTATTTGCAAGTAAAAAACATTTATATATCTTATTCGATAAATATAAAGTTAATTATACCCGGAAACAAACGAAAGGCGCAGTAATTGGTCGCCTTACAGGCTCCATTATCCTTTTCTTAGTTCCCCAATAGATTTAGCTCCAAATAAAAATATTTTATAGTTCTAAAGCAAATCTATTTCGACAATTTCGTATTGACGTTGTCCGATCGACAACTTTTTGCCAGGGTTAGCAGGAAACATAAGTTATATGTTTCACTACGGATATCTCCGGGAGCAGAATAGTGCAACGAAAGTAGTGAAAATTGCGAAACCAGTGAGAACTCGTGAGAAGAGACTTGCGCGTGCAAGCGGATCGTTCAGCGACAGCTCGTACTCGATTTTAATAATCAATTTGGTTCGCCGACATCGTAGCCATCAGCTGATTCGCCCGCAGAGACTGAGGGTGGATTATCAGCCGGCAGGTGGGGGTGTCTATAGCTTCCTATACGGGGGTATAACATTTATTACCAGGTCAGGGTTAACTGTTAGGCGCGCCACACACGTCCACCAACTGTTCTGCGGCGTCATTCTAAAAATAGTTTCGCGAACACTCCAGATATAAAACGCGAGCACACCTTTCCTCTCCGGCATGCGTGTGCACGCGTGTACCGGCGTGTACACGCTTGTCTCCGGCAAAGTGGATACACCAACAATGCCAAACGACCCTGGCAAACAACGGCGTGAGCCATTGCGACGGCACGAACGAGACTTCGATCGGGAAAGCCACCGATTTCCCAGAAAACTTCGATTTTCCGAGGCTTGAAGCATTCGCGGGAAAGCTAGAACTGTTCGGCGCACCGGTCGTTCGAGAACTTCGGGAACTTCAAGACCAGTGTGCCGGGAAGACAAAGAAAATCGGGGGAACAGCCTCGGGGAAAGCCACTGGATCAATTACGGCCAGCGGGAGTTCAAAGGAGCCTCTCGATACGAACCTAGCAACTTTTCTCATAAGGGCCTGCTGCCCGAGGAGAAAATCTGTGCCGGATGTTCCGGCGATCATTTAGCCAGCATTAACACATTGACTGCCACACCAACAATCTCGACATAAAATTATTTTCTGTAATCAGATTACGAATGAAAAGTTAAGTTGTACAACATCCATCACTTTTTCAACATGCTTACGTTTCTCGGATTCTAATCAAATTAGGAATTAGCGTAAAAATGAATTTTCAAATCTGAGCAAATAAGTTGCGCGACATCCATCACTTTTTCAACGTTCTTACGTTTCACGAATCTAATAAAATCAAGAAGGAATAATACAGGGTAAACCATTTCAAGTTTTAGGATTTCATATTGTTGCCATAGTGGCGTCTGTCTATATTTGTGCACGCACTAAGTATTATCGATATCATTTCTTAATTACAGTAGTCGATAATGATCCGTCGAACTCTGGAGGCACATCTTCACCTCTCTGAGTATGTTAATAAACAGAATTACCGTATACAGGGTGTTCCAAAAGTTACTCAAAAAACAATGGCCAATGAGAGCCGAGATCAGCTGGCGCAAAGCGGCAGAGCTAACGAGCTAACGAAGCTCAGTTCTGCTTATTGGCTCGGCCGTCTCGCGCTAGTTGATCTCGCCTCTCATTGGTCAATGTCTTTTATTAATAGCTCGTAAACAAAGCTACGAATTACATTTGCGTTAAGGAAAAAGATACTTCAAATAACATCAGGAACCCCTTTTTCCCCCAGAAGTAACGTAATTTTGGGACATCCTGTATAGGAAAATGAGAATCCTCATGTCAGTCAGGAAAAACCTTTTCATGCACAAAAAGTCACTGTTTAGTGTAGATTGTGGTCATACGGCGTCTTTAATTTTTTGGAAACGATAAAGGTCCAACAGTAATGGTCAATGGACTGCGCTATAGGTGCATGTTGATCAATTTTAGACACGAAATCGATGATTTCGATCTGGAAGACGTGTGACTCCAACAGGATGGTGCCACGTGCCACACTGCGTAAGACACGATGGCAGTATTGCGTAAAAGATTTTATAGTCGTATTATCTCACGTTTTGGCGACAACTGGAATCTTTGTGGGGCTAGACGAAGAGTAGTGTCTATGATGATAATCCTCAGACGTTGGTGCAACGGAAAGCCAACATTGATTGTGTTATAGGCGAGATATAGCCCGAAATGTACGAAAAAATAATTGAGAATTGCAAAAAGAGAATCGAGTGGTACAAGAGATCCAAAGGACGACACGTGCCTGATATTGTGTTTAATGCATAATGATAAAGCCTAAATATTAATATAAAATTGTGTCTTCTATTTAAGAAATAAATCCTAAAGCTGAAAATGGATGCTCCTGTAGATTAGGGTAGAAACTAATTTTTAAATCCGAGGAAATAATTCTGTCGCCCACATGTGACGTCGCAGTCAACGTGTTAACGTATGAATACACTAGCAAATAACTTGCCACATTTCTTGCCAGAGCGACACTCGTGACACGTGTAAACGCCAATGAGATAGCAGCCAGCAAGTTGAACTAACTCGCCGCAGTTGCTTCCAAACAGTAAAACAATATATAAACGATATTCCTGAACAAGTGTAGCCACCTGTGCAAGTTGCTCTCGCAAAAAATGTCGCGAGTTACGTTGTAGTGTATTCGCAGCTTTAAACACAAGAGATTCGAGACACCCAAAAGCGGTGAAAGGTTTATTTTATGTATCTTCAAAATTATACAAAAAATTGTGCAGATAGTTAATTGAATATTTAGGTCGTAATGTGGAATAACTCCCTTTCATCATTCGTTGCAGCTTAAGTGCTGCTGTTTACTTAATTTAAGTATTAGGTCGAGTCATAAATAACTTCCATCGTTTTATTTATTTATTTATTTTAAACCCTTATGTATTTAGTGAAAGCAAAAACTCGATTGACTACGACTTAATTATTGCCAATGGGAATAAGTGTATCAGGTATGTTACACTTTCATTTTGATAGTATTAATCTTCCTCGACTTTCATGTCATTTAATATTTTTATTTCCATTCTGAATATGTAATACATATTTAATGGAATTCAGTAATTTAAATGGTGCCATTGTGTAGGGTAAAGTCTTAATTTTATAACTACATTGACTTTCATAATTATTGACGTCACTGTAATTACCCGAGTTTCATACCAAAATGTCTTACAGTACTAGAATTAAGTTTCCTTGAAATTCATTTAGATTATATATTGAATAATTGTTCTTACATCTATAACTTCATCTACAAAAATGAATATTACTACTTATTTTGTATTATATTTAATAAACCTTAATTATAAAAGATCAAAAAGATGAGTCATAAGTATGTGATTTTAAAGAGAAAATATTTTTGTACCGCTTTTGGGTGCTTTCTTACATTCGCAGTCGTTCTCAGACAGCGAAACAATATGTAATCGGTATTCTCAGTCGAGCGGACACGTTCCTGCAAGCTGCTCACGCCAAAAGCTGTGACAGGTTACTCGGCAGCGTATCCGCAGCTTTGACTGCGCGGCGCGACGCGTTGATTACAGTAAGAGAAGCCGGTAAGCAACGATCGGACGCTTTGATATTTTCAGTGTGCTGCGCGAATATTTAATCCGCGCGGTGACATAGCCGCGTAAACACGTCCGACAAATGGATCGTCGGACGCGTCCATTCATCTATTAAAACGACCGAATGCACGCGTGTACGCGTCCAATTGATTGAACCCCACCCTCGGCAAATGTTATTTTCCCGACTCCAGCATTTCAATTTGATCGAGCGCCAGCACGGCTCGTCAAGAGCGCAGATTTACATCGGCGAGCGGCGCGAAAACTTCTGCCGCCGAAAAGAATCGATTCTCCTTGGAAAATTTCCATTCGCATCGGCGAGAAAAGCGAGAAACGCGATTCGATCGCCGTGACAGCTTGTGCGAGAACCCGATACGGGCCGGGTGTACACTTTCCCTGGCAGTGACACGCTCGGAAGGGAGCGCGATCGAAGCTCGTCCGCGCGGAACGTGACACGCGGAAGGACGTGCAAGAGAGTAATTCGAGAATGGCGCAGGATATCGTTGCGCGGCTCATTATGCGGACAAATCTGACCCCGATCTCCGATTGTAATAATCTTCGCCACAATGAGGGGCGGAGAGAGGGCAGAGAAAAAGAGAAAGAGAGCGAGAAAGAAATGGGTAAAGAGAAAGATAGGCTACGTGTGTGTTACATGGCCCAGTTGCCAGCGAGCCGGCCCTGAATGCCGGCGACGCTGTCTTATACCGATCGGTGCAGCAGAAAATAATGATCCTCCAGCTTAAAAGCCGCAGGAAACTATATGCGAGCGAGGCACGAAATGTCTTGGCCAGGATATCGTGTCGAGCGTCAAGTGTTGCTGCGCGTCCCCGTCTTCTCGGCCCAAGACCCGTCCTCCTGTCGTTAAGGAGATTGGACCGGTTTTCGTCGGATCTAGACCGTCCCTGGACTCCGACGGATCGAGACACGGATAACTTTCGTTCTTATATTGCTATCTTCGATCATGTTTAGCAAAGATTACCGCGTGACATACCATTATCTTCACAGTTACAGTGATTTCTCCGATTGATATCATTTCTTGCGAGGAGCAAGGACTTTGTGTCATCGATTGGGTTGAAACTTTATGCAGTTACGCATCTCGTTCTCCTGTTTATCAATGTAGAGAATTCGTCAAAAAATCGTGGTACAACCAGCCAGGGGATGATTTTTCACGGAAAAATAAGTCGAAAAAAGAGTAACATTTTTTCATTTAAGACTGCACTTTCGAGAAAAGTAAGATTAACACGTTGAGCACCGCGTCACCCAAATATGGGGTGATTTTTAAACAATTTTGAAAATTCATTTTCATTTTAATATATCCCAATAAACTGAATTTGACTAGGATGTATCGGATGCGAAAGAGTTCTAATGTCATCCCCTATGATTAATTTTAAGTTTCTAATTTCTAATTCAACTAATTAAATTGCTCTAATTTTGTGAACATTTTGGTAGTCAATTGTCGGCGCTCAACGAGTTTGTACGGGTTGCAGTATGACGAGAAGTAGTATTGGTATGTGATGGCCAGACCAGAACAGTATTGTCGAAAACGGAGCTTTGAACGAAAAAATGTTATCCTCTTTTTCAACCTATTTTTGAAAGTAGAGTCATCCCCTAACCGGTTGTACCACAATTTTTCACTTACCCTGTATACCATTATAGGGGTAGACACTAAATAGGTTTTTATTGCAACGAAATTCTGGGCAACTGGTGCTCACGAGCTGTGGCACAGTGGTACCTTTTCCAAAAACGTTGTACTAATTCTTTGTCTCATTGTAATATACAGTGTGTCATGTAACTGGTGGTACAACCGGATAGGGGTTGATTCTACAATAAAAATAAGTCAAGAAAGGATGACATTTTTCCATTTAAAGCTCCGTTTTCGAGAAAACTGAGTTGAAAGCTTGTAGTATAATGAGAAGTAGAATTGGTATGTAGTGACCATGTCAGTTGATTCCTATTCAATAGTATTATTTTTCAATCTAGTTTTTCTCGAAAACGGAGCCTTAAATTAAAAAAAGTTATTCTTTTTTTCGCCTTATTTTTTTACATAGAATCAGCCTCTATCCGGTAATACCACAAGTTACATGACACTGTGTTAGTGGAAAAGAAGTTGTGTTAATCGTCAAAAAACCTCCTCTAACTAAATTCATGACTTCAAGTGAAATGTGGACTGCGGTATCCGCTCGAAGAATTTTGCTCATCTCTGCTCATTTTTAAGGTACTTAAGTTAACCCTCTGCACTCGAAGATATTTTAATTCGAAATCCAAAACACGTTTCACGATTTCTATTTTATATAATTTATTGCGATGCATGCATATGAAATTGAGCCTATTCGCAAATACAGTATTTACAACATTAACAATCTGGCAATAAAGATTAATATAATCGAATCTGATATTATTACAAATATTTTGACAAATATTGTACCAATTTTTAGTGGCGCCACGGAGCCGCCACTCGAGTGCAAAAGGTTAAAAGTAGCAAGTGGTAGCAATCAACATGAAAACGTCAAAAACGTTAAAAATAATGAAATTAAGATCACCGTATTAATTTATTCCAATTATATAATTATACCCAAATATCGGAAAATTATTGTGTCTCACAAAAAATAAATTGCAAAGAAGCTTGTATCTGTAATGACTGATTTTTAACCATCTCCAAAATACGAGTACTGATCTTCACAAAACTTGTACGTGATTATGAACTGTGGACAGCTATTTGAGCTTTAGTAGCAATACTTAAACTTCAATCTTAAATAACTAAACAGAAAGACGAGATCTTGCACAAAGTTTCTACAAATCGGTGACTTTAAAGCTCTTGCACTCTCCTTGCTAAAATAAAAGGAAAATGTATATTTATGGCGTGCCGACATTTACTTGAATGCTGAAATATTCAGGACATGAGAAATGAAATTTATTCCGGCTTAAAAGAACGGAACAGCATTTATACTTAACAAGTCCTTACTGGAAATCTCCATCTCGAGTCAGACTCGTCGAGGTATAGCAAAGTCCCATTTTCTTCGCGATTACGATACTTGGACCTCTTTTGATTGTAATCATTTCTTACGAAGAAAAGAAAATCTACAAGGTGATCCCCGCAACTTGTGCACCTTCTGCAACTTGGGCAACAAATGTTTCAACACAAAAGTTGCATAATTTAAAGGGTCATAATATGTAGTGCACTTATTTTTTTATAGGTAGAGCCGTTCCACAGGTTTGAAGGTTAACTTTTTTTTCTTAAATAGAATGCCATATTTTTTACATAACAGTATGGAAGAATATCGAATTCTAAGTAAAGAAAGTATTGACCTTAATTGCCCTAAACCAAATAGTTAGCGAGTAAATTCAATCCTATCACAGATTTCTGCAGGTCAGCGGAAAGTGAAGAAAATGTAAATAAATAAAACGAAATTTTTTCATTAACTATTAAATTTAGTACTAATAAAGGTCAATATTTTTTACTGAGAATTCGATATTCTTCCATACTGTTATGTAAAAAATATAGTATTCTATTTAAGAAAACAAATTTAACTTCCAATTCTCCGGAACGGTTTCACCTATAAAAAATTAATGCATTACATAATATGCCCCTTTAAACCACACAGCTTTTGTATTTTGACAAATTTGTTGTCCAATGTATATTTTGGAAGTTGCAGAAGGTGCATAAGTTGTGTCACAGTGGAAGAGGGTTGCGCTACTATTTGAGGTAGTGATAAGACATCGAATGTGTCATATCTACTAGCGAAGATTCCATAATTTTTAAGAGTTCGCAATTCCCATTTACGAATATTTTAAATAATTGTTGGATTGGAGTAAGAATTTCACTCGTACATCAACTAGTCTGTAACATAAACTAATAATTTGGGACTGTCACGTAGAATTTTATATTTCCTTTCAGTATAACCGGATCATTGAAAAATTTATTAATATGCTTTCCGTGGATCAAGCGTTAAGCAAACGTTTTGCCAAAATATTAAAAAATTTGGTCAAAACGTTACACAAAATCGCCCATCGGTTTCAACGATTTTCCGAAAGTCAAGAAACCGAGTGAAACGCGTTTAGGAGATCGCGTAAAAGTTAATCGCCTAACGCTAGGTCGAAGTGTATTTAAAAAGTTATTAATGTCTCGAGCCAACAACGAAGTTTGGATCGAAGTCGGAGCTCAGATCAAGGCTCTCTTTGTTTTCCTTCGAGCAGAGTGTAAAGGGTAAAACGCTTTGATCGATGGAGGCAGCAAAAAGTGAAGATAAACGCGTGCGAGAGCAAAGATCGTACTTCTCTGGTGCAGCGTGCAATTTGCGCGTGAAATGCAGCGATAAAAAGTAAACGTTTCGATGTCTGGGATGCCGAAGCGGTTGTAAACGCTCTCGGGCAAAAAGTGTAAAGCGTTAACAGCAATGCTTTCCCAAGTAGCCACGGGCCAAGAGAACAATATTATCGAGGTTCGACGGATCGGTAATTGAAATCCGTCTGATAGAGGCGGTGATTAGTTCCGCTCCGAGTTTCCGGAAACTATTCATCAGGTCCTCTGAACGTCGCTTCCCGTGAGCTCTGCGAGGCATTTAAATCCCGGCGTTAGGTAGTTAGTTATTTTAATTAGTTTCGACTCGTTTTATTATGTCAAGGGTGCTCGTGAGATTGCACTCGAAGCACACTCGCCACGGAAAAATTGCCGGAGCAGGCCGCGTTTCAGCGCTGACATTTGCATCCCTTGTTTAATCTCATAAATAAGAGCAGTCCACTGGAAAACGAGGGAAAGAGGAAAGGAGCGCACGCCTCGAAGTACGAAACGAAACAACTCCCTTCTTCGCGACAATAACCGAAAAATCTTGACTTCATGACACTAGAACTGGAAGACACTCTCCGTTTCCTCAATTAGAAAACTTCTCGCAACAAGTTCTCGCGACGAAGTTTCTTTTCGCTCGACTCGCAAAAGGCTTCTCAAAACACACGTTTATATCTTCCAACAAATTTGGAGTAGTAGCTCGGCGATGTCTCGAATGACTTCTCGTAATTAAATACGATAGAAATAAACAAAGACTATCGATTCGTGAAAATGTTCTCGGTGATCTTTCGAATCGGATATCAACGATTGAAATACACGAATCCCGTGGTGCCCTGCGACAAGAGAAAGAGAGAGAAAGAGAAATGGACAGAGAGAGAGAGAGAGAGAGAGAGAGAGAGAAAGAAAGAGAAGGGGGAAAGGGTTTCGGCGTTGGTTCCACGGATTTATTCGTGGACATTTCATTAGCGAGGCGGCACGAAGGATTCAGCGAGTTCCATTCTGCCGGACAAAAAGCGTTCCGGTGGTAATTTTGACAAGCACCTTTCGTGCATCAGTAGCACTGGCAAGGAAGGTCGCAGTGTGTTTCAAGCACGCTCCTACAGACACACCCAGCGTTAACACTTAACTACGTGACCTAGTGTCCTCGACGTTGCACAACGAAAGCGAAGCGTGCAGAGAGAAGAAAAAACACACAGAGAATGCAGAATATGTCTACGAGAATAAATAGGGCAAACAGAGGCGAGCTAGGGACAGTATCTTTTCCCTAATGTTCCAGGGTTCAGCCGTCGCGTCGTCGCAGTCGTTCCTGTATTCACAGTCGAACGAAACGAAACGACGACGACGACGACGACGATGACAACGAAAACGACAATGAAAACGACGACGACGACGACAAGGAGACGATGACATGCAACCAACAACAATTAGCATCGTCGCGGCACGAGAAAGAAAACAGAGAAAAACAAAAGCACGATAAAAATTGCTGCTTACAGCGTGTGCTGAGCCTGTTGTTGGTCTGACTTGGGGACGGGATCGCAGGCTGCGGGGGCGGCTGCGAGCTCAGGTCCTCGAAGTTTATGATTTGCAAGCAGATGTCGTCCACCTCGCTCCTGATTAACGCTATCACCTCGCTGCACAAGAACTTGGTGCCTGGAACAGAAAGTTCGGAGCTCCGATTAGCAGAATTCGACCGAAATTTAACCGAAATTTGATCGAAATTTGACCGAAATTCAATCGAAATTCAATCGAAATTCAACCGAAATTCGATTGAAATTCAACGGTCGCTGCAAGCTTTTCTGTAGAGTGTCTTCCAAAGGAAACAAGAGCAGAACTTCATAGGCGAGCAGAAAAGAACGCGGCTCTTATTGGTCGCGTTAAACGGAACGAAAATACCTGCGAGCCGATAAATACTCGGAACCGTCGTTTACCGAACGACTGTTAGACCAGAAAACGTTCCGAATGCGAACACACTAGACGGGCGCGAGGCGATGAAAAAGAACCGAACGGCATAAAACCGCGGCCGACTTCCCTATAAAACGCATCTGGATTCGATCCAAATATTTATCCCGACCGGCGTTCATGGTAATGCAACCGTAAACCGAAGATTGTTGCAGAAGCCGCGTAAAATTGCTAAGTGGGGTAACGCGATTGCGCCGCTTCGTTGATCTGAGGATCCGCGGCCGCTCGATCATCGGTGTTATCGCGACGCGTGTCGCAACTCTTGACCCTGGTGTCCCGACAAACGACACAGTTTCGAGGAAACTCGACGACAGCAACATTCTCCGATCGAAGTTCGACGTATCGGCGAGTTTTCGAAAGGAAAATGGCCGGCGCTTGCAAACTTTTTTGAGGAAACACTTCCAAACTCGGAGAATTCAGCAAACTTCGAGAATGTTCGTTACGGAGACTGTTGCGCGGATTAATTCAAAACTTTCGTGGACACATTCGCATTGGTCCCGAGGTTTTTTGTCGAATAAGGTTACAGCAAATGAGGCATGCGAATAGGAATGGATTCGGGAAACAGTCCTCTGGGGTGATCCGTTCAAATCGTGGCTCTGATCTTTTAATCGACGACATAGTTTTATCTGGGATGCTGTAAGGACATCTACCGAATGTAGATTGCAATGTTTCGGTAGCAAGATCAAGGGAACATTAAAAAATAACGGTTCCAACACAGACACAGTTCACTCGACACAGAAAGCACAACGCTACACAAAATCTCTACAAGCACACTCTGTTCCTTCCTCAACGTTCCACGAAACACTGGCAACAAATGGTTTCAGTCCGCTTGCACAGGAAAAAAGGAGGATCAAGATACACGTGGTTCGATACCTGACCTACACGAACCGAACCTCACTCGAGACAAAAGGAGCTCCAAACAAAGAGACTGCCGAGCTTAATCGAGCATAAAATCCGCGAGAGTCAAAGTCACCCGATTAGAACCAAGGTCTGCTAACGGGGAAAGTAAATAGCGATTAGATCGAAACAAAGAAATAGTGAGTTTCTGGTTTGTTAATAGACACGAGGCTCGCTGCCGCTTGTACAAAGCTTCCTCGCGGTGTTTGCGGGCAGCATCAAGGTCACGGAAGCCCGTAGCCACGAGAACACGATTAACAACGACGACGGTGGCGGCGACAGAGACGACGACGTCGACATCGATGTCGACGAGGGCGAGGGCGAGGGCAAGGGCGACACCGCGAACGCAACTAATTAGCCGGCGTGGCGTGTTTACGAGTCAAGATACCCTGGAACGGGTCCAAAGGGGCTCAGCTAAAGGACACCGTGTCCCGCGGACGAAGATCAAAAGCGACCAGAAACAGAAGCGTCCGATCAGCGTTTGATCAGCGTTTGATCAGCCCGATTCGGACGCAGGCCTGCTTGCGCAACCGATGGAAAAGACCGTGGCAACGTAATCGTGCAGAAGCGTGCCAACAGTGCCGAACAGTGCCACCGGCCACCTGGATCCAAAGATCGACGAACGTCATCGACCAGGAACGCCAGAGACCGCCGTGCAGTGCTGCGGCTCGCGATCAGATTCCGAAAGCACCGGCGAAAACAACGCCGAGACACGCTTCTCTTTTTATCCCCGGTCTATTTATTCCTCGAGGAATCGGGGAAATTTTCGAGTAGGGAAGCTTGTAAAAGCCTGGACAAGGCAGCAGTGACGACCGATCATTATGTAATCGCGAGTCACAATGGGCAGAGCTCGTGGAAAGAGAGAAAGTGGTGATTCAACGCGAGAAAATCAATCGAAGACTTTATGCATGGTTTCATAATCAAAAGACTGCCGCGCCGCGCCGGGGCTCTTGTTTGAGTCTCTTTTGCAACCTAATAAAAGCGGAGTAGGAACTCGGCTATTGGTCCGACCAATAGTTACTTTGTTGCGATTGCCAGATTTAATCTTCACTCTTGGGTACGATAAATCTTGGATTGATCTGTGTTACATGCGTAGCGTGTTTCGATAACGGGGAGTTAGAAGATTCGAGGTTAGACTAGTAAAAATAATCAAGAGGTTCTATCGCAGCTGAACAAATTGAATTTAAAGGGGTATTCTAGTGTGATCTTTTGAAGAAATCGATTTCTTTTTTGCATATTTTTAAAGGATATAGTTTCAAAATTACATCTCTGGAACCTCACGTGCGAATTCCTAAAATTAATGAAGTTATGGTTGTTCGAAAGTCACGACTATCTTACAGCGATTCCCATTCATATTCGGACACTTTTTAGAACGGAATAGCTTTTTTAAAACTGGACTAAACAGTTTTAATCCTTTTTAAATAGAGGAATTTGGACTAGTATACTAGACAATGACTAATATACTTTGTTACAATTTTGCTGTTACTTGGAGTGACAGAGCAAAATAAAAAATTGTCGTTTTTTGACCATCTTATCTGTAACGAAAATTTAAAAAATTCGTTTTGTAGATCTCGATAAGTTATATGCGCGCTGAAAATTTCATTTAATGCGAAGCCAAATTACGAACGTTGAATGATTTTGAAAACTGCAAATTTCTCACATTTATTGGTCATAAGAATCAAGAATCGAGACAAAACTACAACTTTTGCAATCTTTAACTGTTTACTGCTCATTCCAAGGTCGACCGATTTCGATGAAATTTTTAACATGCATATAAGTCACCGAGATCTACAAAACACATTTTTTAAATTTCCGTTATAAGATCAGATAAAAAACGAGAATTTTTTACTTCCCTTATCATTTAAAGTAATAGCAGAATTTAAAATAGGCATTCCAATTATGGCCTAGTAGACTGGTTCCTCTGTCATCGAAAAAAATTTTAATCTTCTAGTGCACTTTTAAAAAAGATATTGCGTTTTAATAGGCATCCGAATATTAGCAAGGGTAACTGTATATCATTATCGATATACTAAACTTTGAAGGCATTTTTCTCCAAACATTTTTAATTTTTCCTATTTTTTAGGCCTCCAAAGTTTAAGAAAACATGCAAAAATCGATAATCGAATTACAAAGTATCTCCATCTTTTTAATTACTGACCTTTTCCTTTTGTTCTAGTACCTGCCATAGCCGAATTCAGACTAATTAAGGAAATTTCAGATTTTTTTCAGAAAAGCAGAATGGTCGAAATCCCGGACACCGCAAGGGGACCTTTTTTAAAGGCGACTATGTTTGAGAGCACGCAGGGCCACTAATTTTAACTTTCTATTGTTCCAAAAAATTTTAAAACATCGTTGAAGTACGTACAAATAAACTTTGTCAATTTGACCGCAAAGTGTATAACAGTTTCTTTGCAAAAAATTCCCTAACAAAGTTCAAAACACGCGCACATCGCACTGCGATACCTCTTTAAACTGACCATCGAAATGACAGAGGCGGTGACTAGTGGGAATTCAGTGGACAGAATAAAAGAGTTACATAGTAATGAAATCTGTGTTAAGACTGTCTTTCGTGTTCCCAGAGGCTTTCCACAACTAAGGGGCTAAAGTGTCTCGAAAATGGTCGACAGTGTCGCGCAAGGTAATTTGTCTGGCCTTCTCGCGGAAGCAGAAAAGCCGGTGGCTCCTGTAACGAGCCCTAAAGATGTTTCTTTAGGAGGGTTACAGAGGGCGATAAAATTGAATGATTGCTCCGTGAGGAAGATCCCTGTTCTTACAGAACTCCGACTGTGTCTAGATACACCGGCTAATATGTGCAATACGTGTGTGGTTTCTTCGGCAACGTCACAGCAAGCTGTCCCTATCGATCCGCTGGCCAGCTTTCTTTCTCTGTTTCTCGGTTCCGTGGCGTTCCTCTTTGTCTCTCGGTGGAATTACGCACGCAGACGGGTCACGCACAGCTGGCTTGTTAGACCCGATTGAAATACGAGGAAGAAAGGCATCGAGAACACAGAGGGAGGGAGAGAGAGAGAGAGAGAGAGAGAGAGAGAGAGAGAGAGAGAGAGAGAGAGAGAACAAGGCACAACCCCCAAGCGGACTGCGTTGCGCTTTTCGCGTTTCCTGTTCCAATTCCATTTTTCATGTTGCGACCCGCCTTATCAAACTTTCACGTCGTCGAGGATTCCCCTGGACAAGCAGACGCTTTCCTGTCCCATGGGATCTGCTCAACGCGACAACCTCTCGATCGCCCAGACACGATGAGCCGACTCTCGAGGCGGTAATTAATTTCCCGATCCCAGAAGTGACACGACTCCACGCTGCTGCAAAGCTAAAACTTCTTCGGGGACGTCGCACAGAGGTACTTTCTCCCAAACAGTTGGACTAAATGCAATTTTCGAAGTATACACATAGCAGCAAATGCTGTTATAATAGGCTGAGTCACCTAACGTTTATACCTCAATTATCATTGTTGTTTTTAACACTACGACTACCAAACTGGTCTAAATGACTGGTTTCTAATTTCCTGATATTATAAAAATGTTTCCATGAGAAATTCTTAGATAATTGTTTTTAGTCAAGCATATATTATAATAGACATTGTACAAAGGTTAAATAAATCCAATTTCGGCAACGTTGTAAAACAATATTCATAAGTTCTGTTTAGAGTTCGGTAGTTATAGTGCTAACCCATTCTTACGATTGCTTGCCGCTAATGAATTCCTAAGTGAGACGGATAATTTATATTTATTGAATGTGAACTTTTACTTTGACGTGGAAATATTGATAACAAAAGGGTAGAACTGTATTTCGATTTAAAAGAGATGAGTAATATCTGTACTTAGTAGATCACGTTCGCAACGAGTCTGACACGATATTATGGGGCAAATGATTAAAGATACGCAAAACATCTTGTGGAGAAAGTTGAGTGGTTTAATGGAATTCGCATGATGCTATAAAAATATTTGTCTGCATGTTGCTTCTTCCTTTTTTTTTAGAAATGTCAAGGTCACTTTAATTTTTTAAGCGGGACCATCTTTTTTCGTATATATATACAATGATTATCCTTTTCATTAGGAATTCAGTGACTATAATTATTCAAGGTGAGGGTTAGAGAGAGGGGAGTCTCTGACAACCGAGTCAGGGTCCGAGTAGCTTGGTAGAAAAATTACCGTGTCTCTAACAGCTCTCAAGTAGATAACATGGCCCGGCCCCAATGATTAGTGAGCCCTCACCCCGGTTCGAAGGTATGGGACCCGCGTCCCATAAAAAGCCAACGGCCACTAAATTGGCGGATTAAAACCAGCTCCGGTAATATGCCGCCCTTAAACAAGCTAGTAAAGTGACATGTCTGCCCGGAATAAAAAAAACTAATTAATTAAACGCCAAGGTTAAACGTACAAGATTTAAAATATATGTAAATACAACTCTTAGTATAAACTGTATTAAGTATATCTGTAAATGTGTATAATTTTGAACGATAAATATTAAAATTACTTTGGCAGTAAATATATTTCTATCCACAAAATGGCATTATCTATGTCTATTATTAAATTGTCAGAAATTGATCATATACTCTTACCATTTTACACACCGTATTTGTACTACGTTGCCAATTAAGCTTTTTTAAAAAGTTGGAAAAGAATCGTTTGTCTCATAACCAATTACGAAACTGGTTTAACATTAAGATCGTCAGATTAAATTTTATATTTCAATTGTACAGTTATAGGTAAATGTAGGAAAATTATTGATATTGTAATTAAGAAAACATATTCAAATTCAGCAACCTTGAAAATATAGGAGTACCGAGATTCACCAAAATCACGTGAAATTATGAATTCTGGTCAATTTTTAGGGAAGAAGTACCTCCATTCGGTGGCTCGTCTGCCGCGCGGACTAATCGTTACACGGCCAATATCCACCCAGCCAATCAAATATCTCCTCTTAGTCCCATCGGTCTTTTACAGAAAACCGAAACGTTCATTCGACCGAGAAATATTCAATGTTCTTTCCACATCGATCCGATGAAAGCTTGAAATTTCGTTGAACGCGCGCAGTACTAATTTTCTCGCGGAACAGTAAACTCAATTGTCACGGCGAAAGGCAATGAAGCGTTAATGCAGGGGACGTATCGCCGGTGCAGAGTTTTCCACTTGGTCTCGTAGCCGTAGCTGCAAGACACGGTTTTACGAGGTTGTTTCGGAAAACACGCGCGCGCAACGCGCCGTAAAACGCGGATAACGCCGATCCAAGAAAAAACAAGTTTCCCGGAGCTGCGAAACGGCCTGGGAAAGTACAAAGGGAAGTTTGAACGTTTCCGTATAGTGTCCAACGACTGAGCGGCTCGAGCGAGGCGTATTAACGACGTTCAAAAACGAAAAAGAGCAAGAGAGAGAGAGAGAGAGAGAGAGAGAGGGAGTAAGAGAGCCGGGTACAGTGAAAGCGTAAGCAAGGAAGAGAGGAAGGCAAAGAGAAAGAACAAGAGTGAAGGAGTTAGAAAGAGAGAGGAAGTGACGGACCGTCTTAATTACGGTCTCAATTGCAGGCAACGAACTAAGCGGAGCTGCAAGGACACTTGCTTTGTTGCGACTTCGTTAGGTCCACATCTTGCTCGAGTTCCTGTTCGAAGGCCGCAAAGTCACACAACTCAACAACGAGCTAATGTTAACTAGTGCGCCGCCAAGAGATCCCGGAAAAATCGAAATCGTTGCTCTTCAGCCGCGACGAAAAGCAAGCGAAATGTTCGCGTATGCAATTGAATCGAGTCCGAAGAACGCTCTCGCCAAAAAAGTTTCGCATTAGCATAGAGCGAGAATCTTCAATGAATCCTCCCGAGGAGGTGGCAGCGTAGACCAATAAAAGCGTCCACGAAAAGGCCGTGTTTACAACGTCGCTGCTACGGACCTCCGGAGTACAATGCGATAGAGAACACAGTGTTTTCATTTCTTTTCTCGGCGTTGTACATCGGATCCCGTAATGCTTCCAGCGCAATAAAGACGATGCAATAATAATAGAAGCTGTCCAAGAAGAATGTGTGCGCGGAGCAAGCAACCGACAAGGACCCCGGTGGCACTCTAGCTTAATTGAAGTCAGCCCCAACCACGGCGAAGAGCAAAGCCGTGGGAAAAAAAGCGTTCCAACGTCGCCGAGGCGTCCGCGTTCGCTCGAGGCCCCCGATTTGCTCCCGAAGTTGCTCCGTGCTCGGTCACCGAGCCTGTAAAAGAACTCGAACACTGTTGATCGAGTGATCCCAGATGCGGTTTAGAAGACCAAGGCGGCATCGCCAACGAGACGTCGAGCACACTTGCTTTGTCTCCGTCGAGTAGTCCGGTCCCGTTAGGTGCTCGTCGCTTTCAAAACCAAAGCGGGAAGGTCGGGGGTAGAACTGTGGACCAACCAAGGAAAACCCGTAGTGGGGGCGGCGAGGAAAAACCAGCACGAAACGCGAAGAGGAAACGCGGAGGGGGTTGAACGCACCCGGAGTCCATTCAGCGCGGCGTTCTCCGCCAGAGAGGGAGAGAAAGTATCGGAAGGCGGTCTTTCAACAGGCTGCACCGTCTCGAGAATGCTTTCCTTCGGAGGAAAAAAACGATAATCCATCCGGCTGGGTAAAACACCCGGCATCGATTTTCCGAGACTGCCGAGCCGCGTTTGCCTCCGTCGGTTTCACATCCTTTGACGGGGGATGAAGAGTCTGAGCTCTGTCTTCGGGGAGAATTCTTTTCGTTCTCATCGTCGAAAACGACGCCGAAGTTGGAGAACTTTGGGGAGGAGTACTGCATCGCGCCTTCCGTCACAATCTTTTCCATTAGCTCAGAAAAGCAATTCGAATTCAGTTATACCGAGACGACGGCTACCAACTCTGGCATGCAAATGCTGGGACATTAGCGAGAGGAAAGCCAGTGAAGCTGCTTTCCAGGGAATTGGTTTATTTCTTAACGTGTTAAGTCCTGAAAATCAACCTTCACTTTAAGTAATTTGAACTAAACTTCTAAGATTGGTGGGATTATAAAGACTCTTTTATAGAAAATGAATAAATTTTTAATCCAAGTATATATTGAAATAAAAATGTAGAAAGGTCTGAATAAATACAATCTTCTCCAAAGCGACACGCGTTAGTTACTTTCTGGGCTCGGTAGGTTTAGTGTTAATGGAACTGAAACTAAAAACTTGAAATTTATCGTAGCGGATGATATTTTAACTCTTTCGCGTGCTAAGTATTCTAGTAAAATTCAGTTTAGTCAAATACGTTGATAATTAATCATTGAAACTAATGAAAAATTAGTGTCACCCATATGCGACCGATGTGGCACTTAACGTGTTAATTCCATCATCAAAATGCATAGAAACTGTATCTTCTAGTTCGGAGTAGTGCTGTGACTTATGAGTATATTATAAAGTCTTCGTTTAATATAAATGATTCTTTGACTAATTAACAGATATATTACATGTCGTTGATTTCAACAACCAACCCAATAAGAAGATTGGTGTTCTTCCACGTATCCCAGAACGTTCTCACCTAGATCCTTTTTTATTTACATTATTTATCAACGATATTTGTGAAGCTTCTTTATCCCATCACTTTTCCTTGTTTGCGGACGATTTAAAATTCTTTGGAATCGTTTTGTGCGATGTTGACGCTCTTTTCATATAACATGACCTAGATAGACTACAATTGTGGCGCACCAAAAATAATCTCTCTCTTAATATAACTAAATGTCATGTCATCCGTTTCTGTCGCAAAATAAATAAAATCGTTTATTCCTGCTCCATTTCTGGTGAAATACTGTCAGTTGTAGATACTATACGTGACCTAGGCATTTATCTCCCTAATACTCTGTCTTTCAGCAGCACTATCTGCATATCACTAGCACACTCCTCAAAACGCTCACGGCTATTTACCGATATTTCAAATTATTTAGAAATATTAGCACCCCTCTAACACTTTCTACATCTCTTATACTACATATACTTGAGTATGGATATATTATCCATCACCAACATGGATTGATCGAGGATGTATTCAGGGATCATTTTCCGAGACTCGCATCTCGCTATACCGATACACCTATGGCATTTCTGTTCCATGATTACGTCCACATGCTCCATTTACTCCGACTAATAACCCTCGATCAGCGTCGCATCATTGCAGATTTATTTATTTATTATTTATTTACAAACTTGTTAATAATCGTAATAACTGTCCTGATATTTTGGGACAGTTAAATTTCTATGCACTGTTTCACTCTCTTAGACGAACTTCTACTTTTCTTCCTGAACTCCATCGTATGGTCACCGTAACTGCTTCAACCGCCTATTAATCAATACAAGTCACTGTGGATCTTTATGATAAAATATTTCTTTTTCTTATTTCTTCTTCACTGAAGTTATAAAAATGTTCTCAAACTCATCTAATATCTACGTACTTTTATTTACGACGTAGCCATTCTTGCCAAGTCGGAGATTTTTAAAACCAAAGGGTTAAATCAATATCCGAATGATATTGTCGAAATTTTTAAAGGAACGAGCTGATCAATGATGTAATAATTAATTGTATTTAAAGCTATTATTTTTAGTGTAACGACCACGTTTCGTTATGATCACATTACTATAATTAAATTAAATTAAATAACAAGTAAAAAGAATCTAATCCATTCAAAAAATATCAGAAGAAATCGTTCTTTAATATTGTGATCCCTTCGTTTTACATAACACATCATAAAATATTATAATTTCTACTATAGAAACATTTTGAAAGCTTGAATTGTGTTCAGATTCACGCTTATTCAAACTTTAATCAGTTTTAAGACCGTAATTCTAAATAAATGAAATTAATAATTACTGACTGCCAAAATAAGAATAGCTCCTGTAGCCAGTTTTAGGAGATACTCGAGTCAAGATACTAGCTCTAATTCGGAAGCCTCGTACAATTTTTTAACACTGACTGCCACGCCAACAACCTCAAAATCCTATAAAATTGAAGTGTTTTATTTAATCGAATTAAAATTGGAAAGTTACGCTCTACAACATCAATTATTTTTCCAATCCACTTTTTCGTATATGCTAATAGAATTAAGACGATATAACAAATTAGTGTAAAAATTGATATAAAAATCTCGGCAAATTATTCCGTCGCTCTAAATGTTGACGTGCCAGTCAAAGTATTAACTCAGTCGATCCAGCGGAAGAACCAAATATCGGAGAGTTCGTAATCAGAAATATTCGCAGAAAAAAGAAGTATTGAATTGAGCCGTGAATTCACGAGCCTCGTAGACTCGATGACCACAGAACAGGTAACACCGTGGATCGCGAGGAAACATTTCCAGTGGATTTAGCCATCGGTTCGAGGATTGCAGCTTGAAACTCGCCGGTAGTACGGCGTACGTCCGCGTTTATGACGAATGTTGGTCTAGCGGTTGCGGAGCGTGTAACAGTTCTGTGATGACTACGCCCTCCTCGGATAGTTTGGGGGAAAGAGCGACGAGAAGAGAGGAGAGACAGAGTCCAATGGACCGGGCCTATTTCGAGACGTCGACGCGGGCAGACACTAATAAACTCGTGTTGATACTTCTAATGTTCTCACGATAGGGTTCTACACGTGCAACAATTCTACGCTCGGAGCGGGCTAATGGCTGCGGCACGCGTTCCCCCCGCAATAAAATCGAGCTAAGCGTCGACGAACTCGCGAGTCCACGTGCTCCCTCTCACCTGTGCCTTATCAAACTTATTCGTGTCTCAAGGCTGGCCGACAGGCGGCACGGTTACGATGTACGAGCACATGAGAGGCGTCCACCCAATTATTTAATTAACCCACTAAATCGGAAAACCGTGCTCGTGCTGCCGCAAGCTTCTCTTCCGTTTGCTCCGCTCGGCGAGAGGAAAATCGTGACGGCCCTCGTTCGACAAGTCCGAACAATGTTGCAATCCATCCGATGAAATCGCGAAGGTCATCTCGCCATATTTTTAGACGCGACCAAGCGTCCAGAAGCTTTTCCGTCGATACAACGGCTCCTTTTTTTTTTGTTCAATGGCGAACGAGCCGAGCTAGCCGAAAACAACGAGAAAAAAAAACGAAAGAAACGAGCGCCGTTAATTCGACGACGACAATCCGAAGGTGTGAACGCGAAATCGGAGCGTGTAAACCGATGGACTATCGTGTAACGTGCGGAACCGACTCGCTTCGCCGCGCCGGGACAATCGCGCGACCGCTCTCCCGGCCACGATCGAGCGAATCCGTGTCACCGATAGATAGATCGACGAGGCGACGGCTAAAAAAAAATATCAAATAGAAAAGAGGAGCGCAGGGGCGGATCGAGGTGGCTAGGTTTCGATAATACCACGCGACTACGCGGCTCCGCGCGCGAACATAGCCAAATGAATTTCTAAAATTGCACCGGCCTACCACCTAGCGCACACTATAAATAAGCATCCCCTTTGCGGTGCTTCCCTGCGCCGAAAATACACCCAGTCCACTCTAATTCGTGCGACTAATTTACGCGTGGCCCTTCCTGATCGAGCGGCACACGGCATGCGTTGACCTTGTGCACGATCCACCCCGATCACCGATAATCGAGACATTCCGAAAACGAACGTTTCCATTCCGGAACGGAGTGCTTCGACGTCGAAGCTGTTCAACCTCCGGAAGAGCCCGTGCGATCTTTTATCGCTGTTTACCATAGCTGTAACCGGTGCACTCGTAGGAAATTGTTCCGTAAATTCATCCATGATAAATTTATTGGCGAAATGCTCTTTTTGGGGATGCAAAACGTCGCGCCGGTCTGTGAGAATGAAAAGTACCGATTCC